>JXCR01074983.1:40939-80550 GCA_002079205.1 Phalaenopsis hybrid cultivar | reverse complement strand
ATGCATTTCATTAAACAATTCACGAGCTAACTTAATATTTGTAAACTTCATAAACATATTCATCAATAAATTCATCAGCTTCAATTAAAATAGAACTCCCTTCTCAATCAAATAACAATGTTCCATATAGATCAGAGACGAGTTCACACAAGCTTTCAGCAATGACATTAGAGCATGCAACTTAAATTTTTGAAGGTGAAGGAAAATATTTCACGATTAAATTTAACAGACGTCTATCAAGATCAGGGGAGAACAAATTTACTTGAGAAAGGTTTCAATACCCAAGTACAACATGAACATCCCATTGCAGATTTCAAAAAAAAAAAATCTTGCATTGAACGGTGTNATACTTCCTTTCTTAGCCTCCTCTGATATTGAATCCCAAAATGCCTTGGCCGATCTCCCCTCTTTGTTGAATTCATCCCTACAGAAAGGATTCAGATGTTCTTCTCACTCTCCATCTCAGAACTCTCTGTTACGGTCGATGGCATCCCCTCCTTATGTCTTTTCTTCAATGTCTTTAAGTCATTGTAATACTTGGTGGAGTAGTTGTTGTATCTCTTCAATGGTAAACTTATGATTAGGATCTGACAATTGCCTCTTCGACGACATAATTATGTTTTCGATATGGGTAGGTGGAAGGCTGAGCGTAAGGTTTATATAGGGTAGAAAAATAAATTTTTTGGGTGAAGGTACAGTGAGTATTGGCGGATGCTAGAAACCCTAGGATAGGACTAGGATTAGATTGGCACAGATAGAAGTGATATCAATGTTAACCCAAATAACAATAAACAAATAATATTATTTTTAGAAAACAAGACACTAGGCAGTACATGGACACAGTGAAAGGGAATAACAACAACAAAGACACAACAATCAAAACTAGCGTTGTACCGCGAAAGTGGTGGTCGGTGAAAGACCTGTGATAGGCTAACAATAAGATGGGTGGATTAAATGAAACAATAGTTAGTGGTGGGGAAGGCTTTTGGTGGATGTTGGGGTGGGAAGAGGTGGTCGACGACTGGGTTGACAAAGAGGAGGAGGTCTGAACTGTGGGGTGCAACGTAGGGAGGGAAAGGGCTATAGATAGTAGGTCGGAGGCATGGATGAGCGGACAACAAAGAAAAGGCTAGAAAAGGGGTGGAGGGATGGCGGGAAGGGCGGCTAAGCTGGAGAGGGGAAGGTTGTTGTAGAGGTAGGGTTGCGACGAGCAGGGAACAAGAGATACATACAACCATAGGACGGATTACAGTTTGAGCACATTCTCGCCTTCGGATACAACCCTAAGAGAGATAATTGGAAATGCCTGAAATAAAACAAAACAAAAATAAAAACCTAAGAAAAGGAAACACTGTATAAGACTTAGATAATTAGGATTGGATCCTCCTATGCGAACAAGGTGTCGTAACGTGGTAGAAGGGCAGATCAGCCCTCCCAAGTTTAGACCGGTTCGGTCCAGCCAAAGGAAGCATGGAGTATTTCCCACGTCTCCTCTTTTATGCCCGCATCATAAAATTATTTAGTTAATCAAACTTCATATGCAACAGNTGAGTGCTTGGGACCATTCGTGCGAGTTTTTCACAAAAATGAGTAAAGAAGCGGTTTGAAGTTCTATGAGAGATGGACTCCATTACTAGTCCGCTAGGATGGTCAACCAGGAACTTTTAAGGCTAGATCCTGGGTTCTAAGATTAGGAGGCTAAGACCTCACTAAAAATGAGGTCAACAGTGGGATGGCGGGAAGGGCGGCTAAGCTGGAGAGGGGAAGGTTTTTGTAGAGGTAGGGTTGCGACGAGCAGGGAACGAGAGATACAGACAACCATAGGACGGGTTATAGCCTGAGCACCTTCTCGCCTTCGGATACAACCCTAAGAGAGATAATTAGAACACCTACGGATGACCTGAAATAAAACAAAACAAAAATAAATACCTAAGAAAAGGAAACACTCTATAAGACCTAGATAATTAGGATTGGATCCTCTTATGCAAACAAGGTGTCGTAACGTGGCAGAAGGGCAGATCAGCCCTCCCAAGTTTGGACCGGTTCGGTCCAGACGAAGCAAGCGTGGAGTATTTCCCACGTCCCCTCTTTTATGCCCACATCATAAAATTATTTAGTTTATCAAACTTCATATGCAACAAGATATTTGTTCATATAGAGGAATATTGTAAAAAGTTTAGGAGAGCCTTAAAATTTATTGAATATATATAAAATATTATCATGGAAAAGAAATATACTTTAAAAAAATCATAAAAATTGAATACTATTTAGGTTTATAATAATTATAAGAAAGCTACAAGTTTTGGAAAAAAGTATAACTAAACCAAAACTCTAAATTCTATTGATTATAATAGCCCTGATACTAAATGAAGGAGAAAAAAAAAACAGAAAGGCTAAGACAACGCAAGATCAAGGAATTTTGGTTAAATATTTTGATTAAAAATGAAAACATAAAAAAGATGGAATTAATACTTTTCAAAATCATTTAATGAGAGATTTGATGAATAATACATATTGAATGAGAGATTTAATGAAGAAGCTATTTTAAAATAACATAACATAAAATATATTAACTATATAATATATTGATCCAAAAAAGATAAGTGAAATTAGCTCTAAAAACTTGCATAAAAGTAAGAATTTTGGTCCATATCAGATACCCCTATTGAGATTAGAAGTTTTATGAGGAATCCGCAATGATTTCTTTTATACATTTTGTTCAATTGAGTTTGTAAAATTTAAAAAAAAAAGATGAAAAATAATCAGTGAAGAAGCATTTTAATATCAATATTTAAAATAAATTCGTTATTCAAATTTTCGTATACCATAAAAAGAATTGAATTTGAGTCATATAAAGAAGTTGTTGGAGCAAGTGATGTAACGCAACTTTAAAAAAATTATATTGATTTTAGAGAATCAATTTGGTTTCATGTTAGAAAGATTACCATGAAAGTGACTGCTGTGTAAGACAATTAGTGGAGAATTATTTGGCACATGAAATGATTGTTATATAATTTATATTAATCTAGAGAAGACATTTAATTGAGTAATATAAAAAAAATTTGTGCGTTTCAAGGAAGGAAAGAGTGTCAAGGAACTGTTAATGCTATCAAATACATGAATGATAGATCACTGATAGAATTAAAAATAGTTGTGGAGTGCCCAAAGTTTTCTAATTTTTGAAGGTTTACATTAAGGAAAAACTTTAAGTTTATGCTTTCTTTTATTGCTTATGAAGAGACTCACGTTGGATTTTTAAACCCGGTGCCTTTGTATGTACTATGTTTCAGATTTATAATTCAATATGTGAGATATTCACTAAAATAAGTGAAAAATTAGAGCATTAGAGGAAATGCTAAACAAATTGTGATCCTAGAATCAGTTGAAAAAAAAAATTTGAATATGTGCTATATAATTTTAGTACGTATGTTAATAATTGTAATGCAATATTATTAGAACATAACTTGATACTTATATATGAAAATTTGAGAATCTTAGTTGATTGAATCTATTGTATAGAGAAGTGAAGATATAAATGAAGATAAACTTACAGTTTGGATGGTTAAACTGGAGAAGTATTCTTGGAGTTCGTATGATTAGGGGACATCATGAATGCTTAAAGAAAAGAGTTTTATAAAACCTCAGCAAATTTTATGAAGCTATATGGATCCCAAATGTTGGATTATAAAATTATTGACATCTAAGCTGAGTGTGACATAAATGAGAATATTAAAATGAATTTGTAACAATGAAGAAAAATAAAGTAAGGAATGTTTATATTAGGGAAAATATTGAAGTTAGACATTTTGAAGATAAAAGAATGAAAAAAGACTTAGGTGGTTCAGATCTGTGTGACAAAGTGTACAAAATGTGCCCATCGGACTAGTTTTTAAAATTTGTGTCCGAAAATTACGAAGAAAAAATGATAGACAAAAGAACATGATAGGAGTTGTTCAAAATGAATTACAAAGAATGTGTTTACCACCTTAGATAATGCTAATGAAAAATGAGGATTTCTATTGCCATCATCAAATAATTGGAATAAGGTAATGTTGATGATATATGTATGTCTGTGTGTGTAAGATTAATTCCAAAAATATTCCCTCTATTTTTCATTTGTGGCTATTTTAGTTCGAGAGCATCATAGTTCTTCAATTTAATCTATCAACTATTCAAATTTGATCCAAAATTATTTTTGACGTAGAAATTAATATAAAAAATTGATCCTAATTAATCACTTCACTATACAATATTGAACCCATTTAGTCCTTATGGGACCAACTAAATTGGAGAAATGTTGTATGTATATAAATGTATACATTTATATAATATATACATATACATACATACATACATACATACGGACGGACGGACGAACAGACACACAGACACATAGAACACACAGGACATACATACATACAGACGGACATACAGAAACACAGACACACAGAACACACAGGACACAGACACACAAACACACAGACACACAAACACACAGACACAAAGACACAAACAGACAGACACACTTACACACAGGCTGACATACAGATACATGCATACATACAGACATACATATTGCGACCATTCAAATTTTTTATTTCAGTATTCAAATCCTTTATTATTTATACATTAACTCATTCATTATTTTTAGTGTGACTTGGTCGATATGAATTTTTCTAAAATTTTTAAGATAGATAAAGAATGAGCATGCTGGATGTAGAAGGTGATGTCTACTTGAACAATGGTCTTTTTTTTGTTAAAATTTCATTATTTGCTGACTGAAGTCTGAAGAAGTATATTTTTCCGTGAAGTAAAAGAACTATATTTTTTCAGGTTCAGTTGCAGAGCAGGTTATGCTTCTCGAAAATATAGGAACATCTGTGCTTGTTTCTGAAAAACAGGTTCTCCCCTGCTCTCATTACCAATAGAAATAAGTTCTTCCTTGGAACATTAATGATTGAAAATGGAATATTTGATTGTTTCTTTTCTACAAACTTTATCCTACTTGTTTTGAAACAAGGTGTGCTTCTAGTTTAGTGAGTGCTTTAAGAAGTTTTGGATCTTCTCCTTCCACGTTTTCTTTAGAACTATTGCATTCAATTTCTTTGCTCATTATGGGTATTTAAGTGAAATCATCCCACGGAGATGCTCTAATTGGATCACTGATTGATTTCTAGGATTCCTGATAAAGCTTAGTGGGGCCTTTTGTCTACCACGATATACCATAATAGTTCTTCTAATGATGTGAAGCTCGTAACAGAAAAAAGAATCTTAATTTGACTTGTTAGAAAAGCGAGGAGAGAGAATCATTTCAATTCATTCAATAATCATCATAATTACAAGTCATAAGCCCTTTTTTATATAAATAGAGCAACAAAGTTGAGGCCAAAAAAATTAAAAGCAAATTGAATCAAACTAAAAACTAAATCAATGCCTAATAGTTTGAATTTAAACCTTAGAGTCATTTTTTTAAAAAAATTGGTCTCTAGTGGAGGAGATGAAGTTATTTCATCACATCTCTTAATTCTTCATCATTCAAAACTAGATTTAAAAATTAGATTTTTGTGGCTTCAGATTCCCTCATCTCATTGCTTCTTACTTGTTGCATAAAATATTATAGTCGTGATATCAAGTAAACTTGTGTGGTTATTGAGGAATCAAACAATAATTTTTAAGCTTAAGGAATCGCCTGTATCTCTCAAGAGCAATCTAGCAAGAACATTGAAATAGTAGATCAATAAATTTCTTATTCTTAATAATGATGGTAATAAAAGGTAGTGGCATTTGCATACATACCACCCAATTCTTATTTATTTACATTATCTAACACCTAAACTTTATTTTTTACATTTATACCATCCAAATTTTTTGTATCACATAAAAATATCACTATTTTAACTTTAAAATGTAAAATACACATTTTCATCCATAGCTAAGGTGACATATTATAAAATTTAAGTTTAGGTGTTAGATATGTAAATACATCAGAATTAAGTGCTATGTATGTAAATCTTCCTAGAAGATATCTCGTCAAACACATGAGGATTAGAATCGCAGGATGCTTGATAACTGATGATTGAGCATTATTCTAAAGTTCATATGCAGCACCTGGATCATTGCAATAGTAATCTATACAGCTCAATTCTTCACGAAGATTATGTTTCTGGATTAGTGGAAATGACCCAAATATTTGATCTTCTAGGGATGACACTGACTTCTAAAACTTTGTCGTTTGAAAATGAACATATATTATGATCTATCATCATGATAAAATTGCTCTGACATGTAATTGATGGTACGATCTTATGCGTAATTACCATATTATCTATAAAAATGATATTTATATTCTTCGTGAGATTCAATATGATATGGTTCATTTTATCTATAAGATTAAGATATGCTATCATATGTTTAATTGAAAGAGCCATTTGTAAGATAATAGCTCATCAAACCTCTTTTAGTAGTTTGTCCAATTATTATCCTTGTCGGAATCGTATTGATTATTTTTCATTCTTAGATACTTACTATCTTGATGAAACATTCGAGTAAAATTATAACATCAATTCCAAATTCAGTAATGAGAATTTTGTAATTCCACAAGAGAATTTTTGGTATATCTTCTAGCTATGCTGTATGCATTATACATGATTCAAATTTTACTTGGATTGATTACAATTACCCTATATAATTTGAAATTTAATCTAATCTCATACAAAAGTAAATTTAATCCTAAATAATTTAAACTTAAACCTTAGATTATCTGAAAATAAATTTATCACAATTGTAAACTAAAATACATCTAGATATCCATATCAAGTAAAATAATTCAGATTCTAATATACTTTAAACTATTTTGCTTTTACCAATTCTCCATTTATTTGGTAACTAAAATGATTTTGCATTTGAGTATTACTGCAAGTGATTAGGCTATTTAGATATTGTTATAACTTTATCCAAAAACATTAATGGTTTGATCATGGCATTAATATTATGGTGCTGCTTAATGAGAAACTATGTTTCATTCATTGGAATTACTTAATTTTCTGCTCTATTAGCTATTTTTTATCGTACTAATTATTGATTTGGAGTTATCATGTTTTACTTTCAGCTATCTGATATTTATCAGCTGTTATTGGATNTTGGTGGAGGCTGCCAAGGTATTAAACATAGAACCTCCTGATCTGTATCTCCGTCAAAATCCTGTCCCAAATGCATATACTTTGGCAATCAGTGGCAAAAAACCATTCATTGTTGTCCATACAAGCCTTGTAGAGCTTCTTAGCAGAAAAGAGTTGCAGG
This sequence comes from Phalaenopsis hybrid cultivar, assembly GCA_002079205.1. Classification (NCBI taxonomy): domain Eukaryota; kingdom Viridiplantae; phylum Streptophyta; class Magnoliopsida; order Asparagales; family Orchidaceae; genus Phalaenopsis; species Phalaenopsis hybrid cultivar. The sequence continues at coordinate 73,251 of JXCR01074983.1, read as the reverse complement.
TATTTTTTGTTCTAGTTGCTCTGCTTTAAACCCTAGATTTGTTTAGTTTGTGTGGAGTTGAATAAATGAGTTGGTATNATTGTTGTCCATACAAGCCTTGTAGAGCTTCTTAGCAGAAAAGAGTTGCAGGTATTTTTTGTTCTAGTTGCTTTTCTTTAAACCCTAGATTTGTTTAGTTTGTGTGGAGTTGAATAAATGAGTTGGTATTTTTTTTTCTCACTTGTGGGGCATTGGTTGTCCTACTTTTATTTTTGGTTTTTGGTTAATTTTTCATTATGTTAATATTCTACTCTATTGAAGAAGCAAATTGATGGAAATTTAAAATTTTAATTTGTTATAAATATATGATATGTCACGTCCCAGTGCGGAAGTTTAGAATACTGAAACGGGAGCTGACGGTCAAACACANTCTACTCTATTGAAGAAGCAAATTGATGGAAATTTAAAATTTTAATTTGTTATAAATATATGATATGTCACGGCCCAGTGCGGAAGTTTAGAATACTGAAACGGGAGCTGAAGGTCAAACACAAAAAATTACTTAATTAGGTATTCTTTAAAATTTTAATAATATATAAATCTCTGTTACAGAAAAGAGCCAACTATATTCAAAAGGTTTTAAAATAAAAAATATTTTTAATTTAAATTATTTTTCATATTTACAACTGATTTAAAAAAGAACTTATTATATTACCTATCTTATGGGCCCCGATGCTTTTAAGTAAAATTTTTTCTATTGTCCATTCAACTTGAAGGAGGTTCACCTAAAAAAATTCATCAATTATTCTCCAAGTTAAAATGGCTTGGTGGTGGTTATGTTTCTAAATTATACTAATTCAAGATTTTAGAAAAAACTATGCAAAAGTAGAACAGTGTATATTGATATATATAACTCAATTTTCTTGTTAGACTGTTCTTAATTTATTTTATTTTATCATATTATACAACTATCAAACTCAATTTCTAAATAGGGCGCAATAGAGAAAAAATATTCATGTAGCCGACCCCACATAGTGGGTTTAAGGCTTTGTTGTTGTTGTTGTTGTTGTTGTTGTATATGTATTATACATCTATCACACAAGTCACTAACACATTCTTTCAATAATCTTTTGCAAAATCAACCTAAAAAGATATATTGATATCGAAGTTAACCTATAACACAATAGGAAAATTAAATATTATTACTTAAAGCAAATAGGCGGTTACAAGCTTTACACTTGAAAGTGAAATTACAACAATACGATATCGAAAATTTGAAATAGCAACAAAAGTGACAAACACTCAAACTAGTGCGGATCCCGGGGTGATGGTGGTGGTTGACGAGAGTTTGAAAGGTGGCACGGGGGTCGAAAAAGTGGTTGGCAAGCAGGAAATAACAAGACGTTTGTTTCGCCTGTGCCAGACAACGAACAAACAACCAGTTGCGATGTGGAGGGCTGCCTGGAATGATAGAAGTAAAGGAGGGTTGAAAAGGACGCCACAGTAAATAGGAAGGGCTAGCAACAACGGCAACGAAGTTGGAGGCCTGNATGTGGAGGGCTGCCTGGAATGATAGAAGTAAAGGAGGGTTGAAAAGGACGCCACAGTAAATAGGAAGGGCTGGCAACAACGACAACGAAGTTGGAGGCCTGGAATAACAATGAATACGAAGAGGAATNTAGTTGCTCTGCTTTAAACCCTAGATTTGTTTAGTTTGTGTGGAGTTGAATAAATGAGTTGGTATTTTTTTTCTCACTTGTGGGGCATTGGTTGTCCTACTTTTTTTTTTGGTTTTTGGTTAATTTTTCATTCTATTAATATTCTACTCTATTGAAGAAGCAAATTGATGGAAATTTAAAAATTTAATTTGTTATAAATATATGATATGTCACGGCCCAGTGCGGAAGTTTAGAATACCGAGACGGGAGCTGACGGTCAAACATAAAAAAATTACTTGATTAAGTATTTTTTAAAATTTTAAAAATATATAAATCTCTGTTACAGAAAAGAGCCAACTATATTCAAAAGGTTTTAAAATAAAAAATATTTTTAATTAAAATTATTTTTCATATTTACAACTAATTTAAAAAAGAACTTATTATATTACCTATCTTATGGGTTCCCTGATGCTTTTAGGTAAAATTTTTTTCTATTGTCTATTCAACTTAAAGGAGGTTCCTAAAAAAATTCATCAATTATTCTCCAAGTTAAAATGGCTTGGTGGTTGGTTGTGTTTCTAAATTATACTAATTCAAGATTTTAGAAAAAAACTATGCAAAAGTAGAAGAGTGTATATTAATATTTATAACTCAATTTTCTTGTTAGACTGTTCTTAATTTATTTTATTTTATCATATTATACATCTATCAAACCCAATTTCTAAATAGGGCGTAATGGAGAAAAAATATTCATGTAGCCGACCCCACATGGTGGGATTAAGGCTTTGTTGTTGTTGTTGTTGTTGTATATGTATTATACATCTATCACACAAGTCACTAACACATTCTTTCAATAATCTTTTGCAAAATCAACCTAAAAAGATACATTGATATCGAAGTTAACCTATAACACAATAGGAAAATTAAATATTATTACTTAAAGCAAATAGGCGGTTACAAGCTATACACTTGAAAGGGAAATTACAACAACAATATACCGAAAATTTGAAATAGCAACAAAAGTGAAACACTCAAACTAGTGCGGATCCCAGGGTGATGGTGGTGGTTGACGAGAGTTTGAAAGGTGGCATGGGGGTCGAAAAGGCTGTTGACAAGCAGTAAATAACAAGACGTTTGTTTCGCTTGTGCCAGGCAACGAACAAACAACAATTTGCGATGTGGAGGGCTGCCTTGGGTGATAGAAGTAAAGGGGGGTTGAAAAGGACGCCACAATAAATAGGAAGGGCTGGCAACAACGACAACGAAGTTGGAGGCCTGGAATAACAGTGAATACAAAGAGGAATGGCTGGACAGACTAAATCTGCATGAAAAATGACAATTGTGTTGTTCTGGGTGGCTGCAACGATGGAGGGCGATCGTGAGCGATGTTGGGAGGATAAGGAAAATAATCATTACTTGGAAAACAAGGTACAACCAAAACACAATCTGGAATCCTAGGGCACAACCCTCAAAGGGAAGAAGAGACGATGGAGACTGTCCCGATACAGAACACGCAAAAAATAACTCTAGACTCATATGAAAACAAATATATCATAAGAGGATGACTAGGAGTGGCCCAAGAAAACCGAACGACTCTTCGAAAGGGAGAAAATCCGGACCGGTTTGATCCGAGCAAATCAGGCTTTTCACTACTTTGTTTGATGGACTTCGGTGTCGGGAACAGGGGTGCTTCCACGTCATTCTCCCGGGATTGGGGGAGCTTCGACCTCATCTGTCGTAGCTTCTATTTTCTTATAGTATGACGTCAAATTGACCTTATTGAAGACAATGGAATTGTCATAATCTACTGGTATGTCGATCTTATCATGCCAGAGCACATCCTAATAAAATATGTATCGATCTTCTTTTGGCACAATTTGAGCTTGCACTATAGATAAACGAGTAATTCTCACGAATCAGGTTTTGCGCCACTACATTTGTAAACTGGCACTTCCACTTCTCGTTCTGCATTGGACGTATTTGATAAATAAGTATGTGGAGAGGAATCAACCGTGGGACAAAATCTATGGCAGAATGAACCACACCCATTAGCAACCTCTGGAGAGATATCTTATTCTTTTCTGGTAGAACTTGGACTCGAGTGCAGGATTTCTCTCTTGCTAGCTCCTAAAAAAATTTGCAATGTTGTGTTTCTTCCCTCTTGTCTGGCCATCTGTTGGTGGGTACACCGGTGAAATGAAGTTAATAACCAAATGACTCCATATGGTCTCTCAGAAGTTTCTCATCTCTAGTAGGTTGGACCTCCCTCAATAGGATCAATTCATATGGTAGGCTGAAATTCTCTTATTCGAGGTTGCCCTGTGTCGAGTAGCTGCTCCTCAAACTCATGGTTATTTTGGGCATCCAATTCCAGTCCTATTGATGCTCCTTTCAATGCCTACAGAAAGGTAGTTTGAGACACTACAACCTCACACTTTGTATGAACGCACATTTCTTCAAACTCGCTACCTTCTAAAACAACTATTGTCAACTCAGCTGAATTCTCTCTCTTGATTTTAACTAGAATCAATGGCGTTTCTTCCTTATTGGTTGGTAGTTGGTATTTCTTTTCTTTGTCTTCACTTTCTTCAGTGTCTACTATGTCATTACTCATTTCTTAAATTTGCTTAATGAAATAGATCATTCCTTTGGTTATACAATTTGATTCAATATACTTAAATTTGTGGCACTTGAAACACTTTTTGGCTGAGAAAAATTTATGAATATTGGTTCGCTCAATCTATTCTCTCTAATCACTTTTTGGATGTTTCTCTGGGTGTACTCTGGCTATAAGATCATGGGGTTGGACCCTGTCTGTAAGATGTGATAGTCTTCCGGTGATGTGATCTCTCCACTTCTAAAACTGGGTTTTAAACTGACAAATTTATGAATATCGGTACACTTAGTCTATTCTCTACTCTGAATCAGTTTCTTTGAGGCTGGGTTGGCCTGGATATTCCCCTAGGTGTACTCTGGCTATAAGATCATGGGTTTGAACCCTGCCTGTAAGATGTGATGATTGTCTGGTGATGTTATCTCTCAACTTCTAAAATTGGAATCTGAACATTCAGTCGGTAGTGAGCTGGTAGGTACTGGCACTGCATCTCACATTTCATCTCGTAATTTTATTTTTTTCCCTCATGTTGGTATACATACTTCAAATTTTGCCACCATAATAATACACTATTTTTTAAATTGCCGGTGACTAGTTTCACCATTCAGCTCGTTCAAACGTTCTTGTACTCAAAGAAAAGTTCCACGGTCTAAAGCAACTCGATGAACTCGTCCGGATCCAAATGACGGTCAAAATGTGGCAAATCCACCGTTACCACAAAATTCAAACTTCTCATATACTTCCGGTCAATTTTTCGGGGTAGGTGCTCTTCATCTTTGAAATATCTAACAAGCACTTCACCTCTATATCTTCTAACATGCACTTCGTCTCCGCATCCTCTGATGGGCACTTCATCTTCTTAATTGAATGGAGTTTGGGTGGCCCGAGTAGATTGTCTCATTTCCTTAATTTTATCAAGTTGTTGTAGCACTTGATGGAGGATTTATTGTATTTATTCCATAATAAATTCTTGATTGGCATTTGGCACTTGTCTCGGTGGTATAATTTTATTTTTGGTGTGGGTAGGTGGAAGGAGATGTGTAGGGGTGATGTGGGGTGGGAAAAGAAAATTTAGAGGGTGTGGTGATACGTTTGGGTCTAGGATTAGACTAACTCCGATATCGAATGATACCAGAGTTAATTAATAACACAATAGGAAAAAAAAATATTATTACTAAAAGCAAATAGACGGTTACAATTAACACATTTGAGATGGAAAATACAATAATATGACGCCGTGAATTCAAAATAATAACAAACACAACACACTCAAACTAGGGTGGATACCGGGATGGTGGTGGTGGTTGGCGAGAGTTTGGAAGGTGGCGCAGGGGTGGAAAAGGCGGTTGACAAGCATAAAACAACAAGGCAACTCTTTCGTCGGTGTGAATAACAATCAAACAACAAGCATACACTAGGGAATGATGTGGGAGGGCTGTCCGTGGTGCTGACAGTAAGGAGGGAGGGCTCAAATGATGGCAAAAGCAAAGAGTAAGGGTTGTGCAGCAGCGGTGGCAAATGTAGAGGGTTGAAACTACAATGACAGCGAAGAGGAAGGGGTGGACAGGGGAAATCTGTAGGAAAAACAGCAAACGAGTGCTGTTCTGGGTGGTTGTAGCGATTAAGGGCAGCCGAGAGCGGCATTGGGAGGATGCAAAATGGGATAAGGAAGATAATCGCCACTTGGAGACCAAGATATAGATGAAGCACCATCCCGATACAAAACACACCAAAAACTAACCCTAGACTCATACGAAAACAAATATATAATAAGCCGATAACTAAGAGTGGCCCAAGAGGACCGGCCGACTCCTCGAAAGGTGAAAAACCTGGACCGATTCTGTCAAGGTGGAGCAAACGAGTCGTTTCTTTGTTCGCGCAACTCCAGCTTCTAGAACAGTGGCTCTTCCACGTTGTACATTCATTTCCCTTTTCATTTACTGCATTCCGTCATAAGGGAGTGAGCTCTATCCTCCACACACACACACAGATATATATATATATATATATATATATATATATATATAATATCCTCTTCTTTTACAACAAACATTTGTATTAATCATATCATGTACTTGTGAGAAAATCGTATAAGATTTAAAACAAAAGGTACTGATCATTATATATATAAAGATCCAATAGTAACTAGATATATTTGATCTAGGAGAATACAAAATAATTTTTATAAGAAAGAAACTTAATTATCCACCTAATTTAGAAGGTTTGTGTGTCCTCGCTGCTGCCCCGCTAGCCACATGTTTGTTTTACATTGATTTTATTTTTCTTCAAATAAAAAAAAGTGAAGTGATGCATTTAATTTAGATTGAACTAAACAAATTCAAAATATTCCCAATATAATACATTACTTTTACACTGCAAAAAGAACAACCAACAGCTTAGGTGGAGAGAATCGAAGATCAAGGTAACTTTTTTGGTCTAGTAGATTGGACTCTTTTCTTCCCTTTTTAAGATTTATTTCTAATATAAATTGCAAAATTAACCTGATTAATTAAAACTCTTAATGCAATTTTTTTATCAATAAAAGCCCAAAATTGAATTAGGAAGTTTGCAAAATATTTTAGATGCCATCTTGACTTCGATTCCAACAAATTATACTTGAGACTTAGCATTTCAACTAGACAGTTCCCATGATGTTAAAATTCCGTGGTTTTGAGCACATTTCGCCTCTAAATTGGGCTGAACCAGACTTACCTTTGGGACTGACCGGCCTCCCTTCTCTCTTTTGCAAATATAGCAGTGTTTTGTTGTATGCTGTCATATATTGTACCAATTTTAGCATTACATGTTGTTCAACTATGGATGTGTGAGCAGATTTTTTTACTCATGTCCGTTTAGATTTAACTTGTATTGTTAGGCTGTTTTGGCTCATGAACTTGGCCATTTGAAATGTGACCATGGCGTGTGGCTTACTTTTGCTAACATCTTAACACTGGGAGCTTACAGTGTACCTGGTAGGTTTTTAACATTCTTCTTTATTATTAAGGGATTGAATATAAACTTAGGAAGATTTAAATATATACCACTTAATTCCTATGTATTTACATATCAAACACCTAAACTTGAATTTTTACAAATATGCCACCTTACCTATGTATGAGAAGGTGCATTTTACTTTTTAGAAGTTGAAATAGTGTTATTTTTTATGTGATATGAAGGATTTGGGTGGTATAAATGTAAAAAAAAGAAAGTTTAGGTTTAAGATGCGTAAATACATAGGAACTGGGTGGTATGTATATAAATGCCCCGTAGACTTAAGCTTGCATACATGCAAGTAATACTGAAATACCACGGCCTTTATGTTCCCAGGATTTGGTGGGATTATAGCTCAGAGGTTGGAAGAACAGCTATTGAGATGGCTTCGAGCTGCTGAACTGACTTGTGATAGAGCTGCACTTCTTGTTGCTCAAGATCCGAAGGTGTGTTATCTATATTTGCGGTAAATGATCAGTTTTGTTAAAAATAAATAAATAAATAAATAAATAAAAGATCATTTTGTTATTTAGTGAAACTACTTGACATTATAAATTATAGCTTAAACCCTGCAGACAGTTCTATGGAGAAGATGTTAAAAGCAGGACAAGGTAAGTTAATTACTATTCATAAGGAGTGAAATTGTTGGGAGTTAGCGGGGCTTTATGATGGAAAAACAATGTCCCCATCTTAAAAGGGACGGTGTTAAAAAAAAATATATATATTTTGATTATTTTGATTCATTTGGGTAATTAATTGTTTATTGCTTATATGTAAACACACAATTTTGATGATCAAACCTTTGGTTTGATCTTACTTAATTTTCCTTCACTACATGAACTCATTATAGATTTTCAGCATGATTTATGAATTTATTTTATTAATGTTTTTTATTGGTTGGACCGATAACGGGAGAGTTCAGTTTGAGTAATCATCAAAACTATCAAGTTATGTTTGACTCAAATTTGAATTGAATTCTATTTTAGTTTTTAGTAAATCCAACTTAACTTGATTTTGCTTGATTTCAATCTGGGTCATAATTAAAATTAAAAAAGATGTTGGGGTAGGGATTTGTCACACCCCAACGGCCCCCCCTTTCGGGTCAATCACGGTGCTACAGAGGCGGACGATTCAGTCATATTAAATTCTCACCTGCATTCGTCTTGACTTGCATGATCAGGACATAGGTGATGAACAATTCTAGCTAAATCACCACAAAGTTTCATAATACATTTTATTTTATAATCTATTCATGTTCACATATATTTTTAGGTGTGGAAAAATTATATCACACACACACACACACGGAGTTGTTAAGTCCAACATTATAAATTATTGTCGGTCAACTTTTTCGATAGATTTCAAAATATGAATATGAAAATAATTTTTGAAATTTAATTTATTACAATAGATATATAGTTTAGGTTTTGAAAGTAGTATGTTTTAATTTTTTTAAAAAATGAGACCAAATGGATCTCATTCGTCTAATAGTTTGCATAATCGTGTCCGATACTGCGAGTAATACACCCTCTCGAAAGATAAGTGTAGACCTCGGCGATAGACCCAATCTTGCAAACTAAAAAATTTGTGACATCCGTTTGGTTTGCGAATCTTTTTTATGTATAACCGACAAGTTTCCCTATTTAATACAAATATTAAATAGGGTTTATTTTACCTGAGTTCCAAGTTCTCTATAAAGACAAACCCCTATAGTTAATTACATCTCAAATGACTGAGGTCACTTGAGAAAACTCTCGATAATGATCAGAGGTATTAGTCTTCAAGATTTCAAAGTTTAGGTTTTCATGGTATGACGTGGAAAAGCAAGTGAGAGTGGCTCAAATAGGAACAATTATTTCAGGAGTCCAAAGAAAAGAAAATGTAGGGATGTCATAGATCTTGAGCAAAACCCTCAATGACTTCTCAAACTATCCTACTGTGTGACTGCATTTTTAGAGATGATTTTGTTTAATTATTCAATCCTGCCAATTTTATTATTTGAGACTTACATTCACATAATACCCGATTATGCAAATAGCCCGCAGAGATAAGAAGGTTTACGTCGTGTCACACGACAACCTTGGAACCTAAGGCGGGTTAGGACTTACGCTGCACAACATGATTGTACAGGAGCCTAAAAAAGAAGTGTGAGGATTTACGTCGTGCTAGACGAGCTACCTCGAAGTCCTATGGGTTGTTATTATACTAGGAAGAGATAATGTTGAAGAAGATCTTGTTGCTCGATATGAATTCCTTGTCGTGCTGCCCACAAAGTTGGCTCCAAGCTCCTGTCATCGCGACGACTCCAGGTTTAAGTGTTTGAGATTGGTGATTTGTGCTTCATAGTTTTTGTGTCATTGTTTGATTTTGCAAGCAGAATGATCAAATCGCGGGTAAACAAAATATAATTTGAAAAGTAAAATGCTGTAAATAAGCTGTAAAAGTGTACCTAAGCATCTATTACTGTTGCGTGATTAATGTTGCGAGCATAATATAATTTGCAGCAGATTTAACTAAACTTGCAAGAAAAATAAGTAAAGCAAGAAAACTCAACATGAAAGTCAGAAAAAAGAGTTGTAAAAATCACAAGCAAAAGAAACCCTTAGCCACATATGAAAGATTAGGACTAGGTATAAGACATTGGTAAAAGTGAGGGCTCAGAGCTAGGCTGTGTTCTTCCCGACCTTGAGTAAGAGTTGTCAACTTGACAATCTACAGGAGGTAGTTCTTAACCTCAATCCAAGTGACTAGCCATGGACTTTTATAAATTTTCATAGAAAAACTATTTAATTTTCATGAAAAAACTGTTATTTAAGTTTTTTTTATGCAGAGTTCTTTTTAACATACAAAAGAGATTTTGTTTTATTTTCGTAAATATTTTGTAAAGTCGTACAGTCCACAGGCTAGTCACTCTAATCGTGCTAGAACTACCGACAACCTAAGAGTGTCGGGGGCAACGATCCCACCAAGAATCGCTGAATAGTATCATGGGTCATTCCCTCTCTCTTATTGAAGATCCTTGAGGTAGGAGATACTATTCTAATAATCTAACATCGTATCCCTCATTTAAGCACATATAAGCAATGTCGTCATCGCTCTCGTCACCTAGACCTTAGACTTATCCTTGTCCGATAATCCATATGTGGCGTTAAGAAATTTCCCTAATTGTCAGGAGGATTTGAGTGTAATATCCAAGCTCAAATCCCGATGCACTGGATTTCATTGTAGGTTAAGTCATTGGGGGTATTCACTGTTGATTTAATTAAGGAAGCATGGGTCACGTCTCGGTGCATCCTGGTGTCTAGTGTCATGAAGCATGAACTACGTCTCGGTGCATCCTGGTGTCTAGTGTCTTGATCAGTTTGTGAATCAGAGTCAAGTGTCAAGTTTCATTGTGCATTTCAGGATTAGGTGAATGAACTCTTATTTAGGGTATGCTCCTAAAACCTTGGGATGTTACACTGCAGAGACTAGGTAGATGGGTTCTTACCTAGGGTGTGCTTTTAAAGTCTAGGAAACCTACACTGAGGATTGGGTGGATGGGCTCTCACCTAAGGTGTGTTCTTAAAATCTAGAAAAATCATGCCGAGAATTAGGTGGATTGACTCTCACCTAGGGTGTGCACCTAAAATCTAGGAAGCCTACATTGAGAGCTAGGTGAATCGACTCTTATTTAGGGTGTGCTTTTAAAGTGTAGGAAGCCTAAACCGAGGACTAGGTGAATGGGCTCTCATCTAGGGTGTGCTTCTAAAGTGTAGGGAGCCTAAACCGAGGACTAGGTGGATGGGCTCTCACCTAGGGTGTGCTTCTAAAGTGTAGGAAACCTACTCTTTAAGTTATGTTTAAGGTGATTTAAGGTTTTCTATATTTTTCAATTAATTAAATCAACAATCTTCATTTTTATGACTTAACCATTTAACAAAAGTAACAAAACAAACGAAGAGAAAAGATTGATTCACTTTCAAAACTAACAAATCAAAAGAGGAAATAACAAGTGAATCAACCTAAAAACGTGTGAAATCTTTCAACAATTGTAATTAAATAAACTCTCAAAAAGAGTACTTAAGTTTGTTCCAAGACAATGCACAAAATCAGCCCGAATCGACACATAAAGTGACTCCAAAATAGCGATCGAAATCAGCCCAAATCAGCACCTATAGTGGCTCCAAAACAGTGCACAAAATCAGTTCAAATTGGCACATAAAGCGGCTCCAAAACAATGCGTTAAAATCAGACTTTAAATTCGCCTCAAAATATTATGTAAGCCTCTCTAAATCAACAAGCAAAAGTACCTAAAACAGTGTCGAAATTGCTCCGAAATTGTGCCCAAATTATTTCCAAATTAGCATATAAATCCTAAGCATGAAAATATATATTTCACATTACGAAATAGAAGTATCTCTTGCGTAGAATTAAAGATCAGAGTTGTGTAATATAAAGCTTAGGTTCCATCATATATAGAGAATATAAGCATGTATGATATGCACGTAAAAATTGAAGCCAATGTGATAGATATGCAAGCACATAGCAATTGAGTGACATGTATGTAAAACAAAGCTTAGGTATTAGGCATACAAGTTGATTCCAAGACTTGGTGCTGAATATGTAAATACATATGAATTGCGTAGTATCTATGTAATTCTTCCTATCCAAACAATCGATTCAGGCAAGCAAATTCATTTAATCAACATAAGGATCTTCACAATTTCGATAAAAGAAAGACTCCGCAATGGTAAAAAGATTTCAATCGTCACCGGCCTTTTAAGCATGCAATTAGTTTTCAGAAGACAACATTAAGATTGGAATATTATCAAGCGCAAATAAAATGTTCAGGTACTAAGAACAGAAAAAGACATCATTAAAATTACCTTTATTGTTAGATCAACCCACATGAAATATGCAGAGAAGTAACTGATATAACAAAAGTTTGAGAACAGTAGTAATAGCATGCAATAAGCTCAGAAAGTTTCAATTGTTAGAACCAAATACTTCGATAAAAGATTTGTGGTGAACTGAAAGGAATAATCAAGGTAGAAGGTAAGATCAGGGAGTTCAAAACCTGCGTCGAAGTGTGACAGACGATCAACACAGGGAGAACAAAGGTGTTCTGTCGAGAGCAGGGGGAGGCGAAGGAGATGGTGTCGAGCGGGAGAGTTGAGGCAGGCGACTATTTTGGTGCCGAGGGGAGGAGTCGAGCGAGAGGAAGTGGGGAGCAGTTTCGTCGCGTGGAGAAAGGGGCGTGCGGGATAGAGCATGAGGAAGAAGAGGGGAAGCGAGATTTTCAGTGCAGGGGAAGACGGGGTCGACCGTACGCGAGCAGGAAATCTGGAGGCGGGATCGAGCATGGTAGAGGGAGGCGAGCGAGTCTCGGTCGCGGAAGTGTAGATGAGCCGAGCGACTGGGAATTGAGAGGAAAGGTGAGGCCGAATGCGGTGCGAGCAGCAGTTCGAGCGAGGGTTTCTAGAGCTTCGATCGGTGGCGGAGGCGAGCGAGCTCGAGAAGATGGGGAGGCGAGTGGCTTCGGTGTGTGAGACAGAGAGGGGGAGAAGGCGAGCGGGAGAGCCGAATCTCCAGGGTTTAGCCCGAGCGGGATTTCTATCCCTCGAATTCCAAAAAATAACCGTTAAGCTTGCGTTGGGCGGGGAATTAATAATTTCCTTAGGCAGGGGAGTTTTATTTGGCATATAAGGGCTCCTAATTAAATTTCATTAAGCCTGATTAAATGATTCATTTCAATGAAATTTGAAATTTGAAATTTGAAATCGCTTAGCCTGTGTTAAGCACGAGTCCAACCCGAATTGCACTTGAGCTGAGCTCGAATCCGTGCCCCGTTAAATAAAAAAATGTGCATCGATATCTGTGCTAGTCGCTCGCGCGCGAAACTATAACAATGTGGGTGTCATTCCTAGCTAAAGTTGACGTTCCGGACACGTCGATGCGGTCCGTTTCGTCATCCGTGGTCGTCCGGACGAGTTCATCGGCGGGCGAGTCTATTCAGGTCAAAGTCGTGTGTGGTGCAGTGAATGCGTGAATTGCGGCGTTCGCGACTAATCGAGTCATAAAGGGTTCACCTAAGGCTGTTCTAGGAACTCGATTTCGGGCCCTCTACATGTTGGTCCTTAGCCCTTGCAACTAAAAGTTGAGTGCTTGGAACCATTCGCGTTCACAAGTAATCGAGTCACAAAAGGTTCACCTAAGGTTGTTTGATCCTATAGGAACTCATTTCCGAGCCCTCTACATGTTGGTCCTTAGCCCTTGCAACTAAAAGTTGAGTGCTTGGAACCACTCATGTGAGTTCTTCACAAAAATGAGTCAAGAAGTGGTTTGAAGTTCTATGAGAGGTGGGCTCTATTGCTAGTCCGCTAGGATGGTCAATAAGAACTCCTAAAGCTAGATCCTAGGTTCTAAGAGTAGGAGACTAAGACCTCACTAAAAATGAGGTCAACAATTATGTACCAAAAAATATGTATAATCTCTAAAATTATATATTGCAAAAGTTGTACGTATCACACCTGACCACTCGCCCTGATGCTCATCACCCTTTCCTAAAGTTAACAACATTGAGTGAGTTACAAGTTCAATGTAATAATCAAGACTAAAGAAAAATTTTATAGGTAGAAAGAAATAACGTGCATGATTATATGCAACTCATGTACATGTCCATAATACATATCACAACATGTTATAATCATATAGAACATGTAAAAGAAAAAAACATGTATTGTGTGGAATCATGAAAGTTGTATAAACATATATTTCATTCATTTATGTGTAATCATAAGCATGTTCATAAGAGTCATCAATTTAACCATTTGAATGTCATTTATAATTCTATACGCCTCAACTATTCTCTTGTTGTGTTGGCGGGTAGTCGCCCAGCCCGGATGCTACATATTACTTATAAAAGTTGGACTCCTCACAACATAGCAATTATCAAGAAATGCTTAGTATTAAAGGTTCCTCCTTTTTATTCTCGTCTGATACCAACGGTTCCTGGAGTTTTATTTCCATCTGAATACTAGTAGTTGTGAATCTCATATTTCCCTATTATTCATTCTGGTAAGCATTCATGTAATAGTCTACCTAACACAACACTTGTGACATTGCTATAATTATAATTCTTGTGATAATAAATGATAGATAATGCATAATCATGTCCATAATTAAAATGATAAGAATATCTGCAAACAAATATTTCATAATATGCTCATCACATCAATTTCATAGGAAAAAAATAATCATGGTCAGTACCAACTAGCATTCACATAATCGTGTGCATGTATCCTTCAATATGTAAAAATTCTAAATGCATTCACATAACAAAAAATCATATCAAATCCTTAAAAAAAGATATAAATCTTAATTTAACACATGATTATTTCACTTGAATCAACGGAACAACCTTAGGACGAGTTTCTCCAGGCTCGCCTAAAGTTCACTGCTTAGTATAAACAACTTGGAACTCATAAACCTCTTAGCATTTTCATTAATTTTTTTTGACTTATATTGTGATTTAACCCCAACATAACTCATTTATGAATTCTTATCTCAAAAAGGCTTCTCGGCATAACTAATCCCTTTCTTTGATACTTTTTATTCCTCTTCCCTCTTCTTCCTTTCCTCTTAAACCTTCCCAGCAACTTATGAAATGGATCTACCTGAGTAGCTCTCTGGTCGACAATCTCGTGGTTGTTGCTGCAAAGCTATAACAAGAAACATATGGAATGCCTAAGGAATGCCCGAAATATCATGAAAGAGGACTTTTTACATTTCATTTTCTCTCTGAAACCACAAATTAGAGCTTGTGGCTCCCTACAGGTTGTCAGTTTTGCTCGAACCTGCTTGTGCTACAGGAATCAAGCAGCATGTCTTGTGGGAAGATAGAATCAAAAGCAACGAGGAAATCGTCACGCACTATGAGCTAAGCTATTTGATTGCATCCCACAACTAATAATTACGTGAATAGGTCAGTGGAAACAGTAATCTAAGTTTAATGAATAAATCAAATGCTTAATTAAACTTAATTAAGTTTGTAATTTCAAACTTATATCTTTGCATGCATTTGTAATTCATGCAGTGTTATATATAAATTGATTCATTCAACGTGTAGAATTTTATAAAATTATTTCGATCAAACTTTGGGGAATGCTAATTTGTGGTATACTTTAAAATTATCAATATTTTCACCCACTTTTACAAAATTGGGTGTTACAAGATTAACCGCTTATAAGCATCATTAAACATTTAGTGATTCACAATATAATTAATCTTTATCTCAATTGATTTGGGTATTCATTTTTTTTTATTTTTGACATAAGTTTTATTATTTGTTGTAAACCTAACATCAACTCTCAAACTTTCTTATCCAAACTATGATTGGCAATTATAACTTATTTACCAATGAACCATTAGTAATATATTTACCCAGCTACCCACTTTTAAGAAGTTTCAAGTGGTGGTGAGCATCACAAGAAAGGTGATTGTGGGCTCCCAAACTTTGCTGCCTGGCCCCTCGAAGATGAGAGAGAGAGAGAGAGAGAGAGAGAGAGAGAGAGTGTATTGAGTATTTTGAGTCAAAATTTTCCTAGTTAGATGAGATAGTAGACAAGATGCGCCCCAAAGATATCACCCTCTTCTTAAGAGAACTTTAAAATTTGGGACTTGAGGTTTCTCATAAGTGCAAGCTCGTATAGTTAATTACCTCTCTCGATAATGAGAGATCACTTACGATTAAGACTGATCATTAGAGTGCTTATTATCCAATGTATAATAGTAACTAATTTATGATTTAACTTACACATTTTTTACTATAAGCTTAGAGCTAATGTTTGGGGGGAATAATGAAACCGATCAAAATATCATTGTTTATTCTCGTCAGGTTGTCATAGTTATTGGTCTACTTAGTCAAAGGAGCTAGTTGACCTAAACTGATAATAGAATTATTATCAGCAGTCATTGGTTGGTTCTTATAAGAAAATCTTGCAGAACTGGGACAAATGTTTATCTAAAAAGACAAATTTAAGTCCACTTTAACTAAGAAATGATTGAAACAATTCATAGCTCAAAGTCGCAGGGAACAATTGAGGAGCATATGGGCTACAATCATATTTTTAATATAGTGGAGCATGTTTAGCCAAACCACATTTCTGGAGGGTTCTGGTCGTAATTATTTCATCTGTGGAGCAATTGTGTCAATTCACGCAAACAAATGACTCAAGCCGCGTTCTTAATGACGCGGCTTATTTTAAGTGTAACAACATATTTAATACGACATTAACTTCATGTGAGCTTGGGTTAATGTTGAATTTGCGACCCTCGAGTAATCATTGCGGATGGTGGATGAATTTTTTTATTCTTTAGCTTTACATATGATAAAATCTCTTTTAAGTATTTGAAGTTGTAAATTTAAATGTTTATTTTTAAAAATAGATTCCTCATATTAAAATTTACATTCATCAGAGTCATCATAGAGGTGTTTATTTGGAACTCTTATATTTGCGATTTAGAATAGGGACTTTAAAATATAAATCCCTCAAGATTCACAATCAACACAATTGTCATCTACTAGTGAATTATTTGGAGTATTTTGATTTGTCATTTGTTTAATCAAATATCATTTAAACATCATTAAAAGAATCAGTCATGTTCACTCTAGTTCTCGTGCCGAGGTGGAGTGGACTAAGAGATTGAGACTTAATCTCGTCAACTCGGGTCCCTATGAGGAGGTCAGATTGAACAATGTGAGACTTATGACCATGCCCTACAAGTAAGATAAGATGACCTACTCGAAAACTTGTATATGTTAATGATTTAGGATTTGACATTAAACATGCTTGCATGCTTCTTGATGCGAATTGCATTTTAGTTTAAACTTGTGTCCAACCTACACAAACATTCTCAGATTTTTGCCGTAAGCAGCAAAGAGTGAGGATGGAGAGTTCGGCTGGTTAGATTGGAGCGGGAATAGGTGTGGAGTTGCAGGGAGGAGAGCAAGGAAGTATGGGGGATTTTGGCTTGTGTGTGAGGGGAGCCACAGGATAGTTGGCTGGATCACATGAGCAGCAGTGGTGCAGGCACAGTGAAGGGAAATGGGCTGTTGATGCTCAATCTCTGCGGCTGCGAACAACACGCTGTTGGGCTGTCGGCAGGCTTGACGGTGGCTTGGTAGTTACGGAGCTGTGTAAGTGGGCATTCGTTTTTGGCCTAAGGCTCGTGCTTTGCCAAAGGAGAATGAGATTGAAGGTGGGTGTGGGCATGAGGGCTGGTGGAGAGCTGGAGGTGAGAATGGAGGGCTCTTATGAGTGAGATGTGCGAAGGAAGAGAGGGAAAGGTCATGTGTGCCTTTGGTTTCTTGTGTAGGAGATGGGAAGAGTATGGAAGAAAAGAGGTCGATGGGATTTGTACGGGCTTACATTGGGATTTTCTATCTTTTTTTCTTTATTTTTTTATTTGTTCACGCATCAAATGTTTGATGTGGTGGCGAAATAGACATATTTGAGCGGCGCTTTGGTAGAAATAGGAAAATTATATTATTTTATCTGTTTTAATATATAGAGAAGCATAAAAAAATTGTTGAGTGAGAATGCGTAGGTGGATGAGTGGCTTGACACTTAGAGCAAAATATGAAATGAATATATCTGTAATAGGATTGGTGTAGCTCCAATGAAGGACAGGATTAGAGAGAGTTGTGGGCTTATTTTATAAAAAAATGATCTTAATCTTTTAGAATTAACTGAAAATATGACACACAATAGGACACAATGGAGAAAAAGGATCCATGCGGCCGACCCGCCTTACCCCTTAGTGGGATAATAGGATAATAGATATATCTATTATCTCACTAAGGGGTAAAGCGGGTCAGCTGCATGGATCCTTTTTTGTATAAATTTTATATATATATATATATATATATATATAATTTTTGTATAAATTAATTTTTTTTATGTAATATGAGAATCTCCAAATAAAAAAAATAAAGGTGCAGCACTTCAAAGTAACATCATGCACTAGCGACTCATTGCAATATGAAAATCTCTGATAGCTATCTATTTCCATCCAAGAGGTTGTCATCTCTGTTCTGATGAAACTCGCCGGAGGATCTCCTTCTCTTTCAAACCAGCTAAATGTTGATGCTTTCTTGGAACAAGCTCGTTCATATGACAAGGCTTCTTCAAGCCCATTTGGATGGTACATAAGGTTAGTATCATGGAATCCATTACCCCAAAGCGATCGCATTATAACATTTATTTGTGGAAGGTATAATAAATGTGTAACCATGTTTGGTGTCATCTCGTTGGTTGTAATTAAAAGTAAGATTTAGAAAATAATAAAATAATTAAATTTGAAGTACTTTTTGTAGTTTAAACTCGAATGTATTTTTTTTATAAATTATTTCCGATCCCATCAAATCATAATAAAATCTTGAAAGATTTGTATGCATGCCACACAATTTCACTATTTTTACATCTCTAACATTTAAATTTGATTTTTACATGGGAAATTTACATGCGTTCCACACAATTGTTATGTTTTTACATATCTAACACCCAAATTTTAATATTTACAGTTACAACACCTTGGTGCTATTATCCTATGCATGGAAAGTTGTATTTCACTTTTAAAAAGATAATAATGGTGATATTTGTGATGTGATGTTAATGATTTGACTGGTATGCATGTAAATATAAAGTGTTTAGGTGTTAGGATGTAAATAAATAAAAACTGTGCGGCATGTATGTAAATGCCCCTTTTTACATTTAATAGCTCTTTATATACATACATGAAATTTTATGTTATATGCCCAGTGTTATAATATGAAAAACAACAAAATCTAGGCGTTAGATTTGTAAATACATTCGAATTGAGAGGTATGTATGTAAATGCCTCTAAAATCTAAGAATTAATGTGGATTTCAGGAATGCTCAAACAAGTCAGTTGTCCCATCCTTTGCCTATATTCCGCGCTCGAGAAATAGACGAGTGGTCCAGGAGTTCAGAGTACCAGTCCCTATTACAAAGGGCAATGCAAAATAAACGTTCTCAGAGAGTATAGATTTAACTGCAAACTCCATCAAATAGGTGGCCATGAAGGTAATTATTATGAATACAATAGCTTTTCAGTTCTGTTAATCTGATTCTTCTATAGCTGACTATTATTTTCCATGGTGCAAGGCCTGTGTGTATATATACACAGCAAAAAATACATCTTCAGATGCTGGGGCACATATATCTGCAGGTTGGTGATTAATATTATAAACATCTCTGCATCGAAAACATTTCTAACATTGTATTGTATATGAGAAAAAATGTCAAAATGGTCCCTGACTTTTTATAAATCATCATTTTTAGTCCCAGAGTTTATAAAAGTGTTAAGTGTCCATTCAATCCCCTTACTCTTTACATATGGGCTGAAATAAGAGTGTGGATTAATTTGACATTTTTATCTTCATAAACTCCAGGATTGAAGTGACCCTAAGTTAATAGTCAGAAGATTATTTTGATACTTTACTTCATTGTATATATATTCACTGCTGTGAGAGTGGTATGTAGATGCAGCTGCTTGATAGCTTTGCCAATATCAAGCAGTGAATGATATGAAATTTCGTTTTATCATATGAGTGCCTTAGATATGACCTTATGGAGCCAAAATAGCAAAAAAATCTTATGAATTCCCATAAATTATGTAGGGAAATGTAAAATAAAAAAAGGAGATTTATATACATATGACATTATTCTTATGTATCTATATATTTAGCTCCTAAATTTTGATAAAATCTCTAAATTTAGTGTCGTAATCGAATCAATGCATTTGCTTGAAAAGTTATCTAATTTTAGAAAAAAATGGCACCGATTATGTTTTTGATGTTCGTTCGAAGCACTTGCTTACATAAAAATTCGAGTGCTATGTAAATAATTATTAAAATTAAATTGTTAGATATGTAAATACATAAATTTATGTTGTTTTGTATATAAATTCGCAAATGAGCGGTTAAGGTTAATATAGGCCATTGATTGTTGGCTATGATTAGCCCTACCATGTAAACTTTCTCAGGGTTTATGTGTTAAAACTCATTCTTGTACTTTGTGAGTATGATAATAGTGATAGTTTTTATTTTCAAATGAATCTCTTTTTGTAGATTATATTGTTGGCATATGTAAATGAGCCAAAATAACATTATGGATTTTGCAGCTGCTTATCTTATTTGCAATTTATGCATTATTCTTTGAGTTCAAATTCTTTTTTTTAAAATATTTGATAAGGTAGATGCCTTCAAATTTTGAAAGTGTGATGCACTTAGGGCTGTTAAAAAATCTGATTGTTTTTGAACAATTATGTTTGGCTCATTAAGTAGTTCCCGTTTCGTTCAATAAGTAACTAAGTTGAACACATAATTTTTTTAAGCTCAATTTATAAATAAGTGGAAAACAAAGAATCATTTGTTTAATGGCGTTTAGCTTGCTTTAGCCTGAAATAAAAAAATTAAATATATTATTTATATAATAATTTTTTATATCTATTTATAACTCGAATGAGCCTAATACAAGCTAAGGTTGAGCTTGCTCGAGTCATTACAACCTAGTTGCATTGATTTGAGCATGTAAGAACACTATCTAAAACTTAAACTTCAAGTTTTACATGTATGTCATTTCATGCATGAAAAGGTGCATTTTATTTTTAAATGTTAAAAAATTGATATTTTTGACTTGATATTAAAGATTTGGGCGGTATGAGTGTAAAAAATTAAAGTTTGTGTTATGTATTTAAATACATACGATTTAGGTGGTATGTATGTAAATCTCCCTAATTTTATTTCACATATAGAACGTCATAATTTGCTCATTTTTTTAAAATTCAGTCTGCTTTCTATACGACAAGGACGATCAACTATTTCTTACTGTAACTATAAATCTTAGACATCCTCTGCAGAGATGGCTCATCAAATTGAGGATAAAGAAAAGTTGAAGCATTATTATAAGGATTGTGAACCTCAATTACTTCTATAATTTAATTCATTAAAATGCGGATGATAAACTACATTTCTGAAGAAAGGCTAGTCTCATCATAATGCTTATGAATATTGGACACCAACCCCTTTTTTAAGGGAATACTAAAGCAGCTAAATATTTTTCATACGGTAACAAAGCGCTTAGTGTATTTCAGTGGGTGCTTTTTTAAAAAAATTATAAATTTATGAGCAAAATGCAAATGTTTTTGTAAATTTTATTCACTTGACTTAATCTTATTGAAGTCTAGATACAGAGTTGTGTCGGGACTCCGTTTGTAAAATTTTCTAGTATTGTAGGGATTATAATATTCGGCTTTCGCTCATACTATTTCTACGGTAGTTTTTAGCCTCTTCTTAGAGAAAATTGAAATATAGTAAAGAAATTTTTACTTCTTGCTAAATATTCAAGGAAGATAAGATAAGAGAAAAAAATTTAATAATTTTATTAAACTTCTTTAAAGATTTAAAGATTTTTATGGCACATTGAATTAGGGCTCTCAAAACAGCTTGTTCGGCTCGTTAAGTAGCTCGTGTTTGGCTCGTTCGACGAGCTGAACACGAATAAATTATTTAAGCTCAAATTATAAATGAGTCGAATATGAACAATCATTTGTTAGCTCGTGTTTGGCTCGTTTTAGCTTAAAATAATGAAATTGTACAAATTATAAATCCCACCGGGCCGATCGGCGCAATCAATAATCTTTTGTCAACTCATCCAATTGGCTGCACTGACTCGATCAGATTGATCAATATCTTTCATCAGCTTGTCTGCTCGGCCCCACCGACTTGCTCAGTCTGGCCGACCGTTTATGTCAAATGTTGCAACTTTGCATATTTGTTTCATGTTGTTTGCACACAAAACATCTGGTTGTGCATCCGTGAGCATGCACCCCCATATGCTCGTGACGGGCTGTTAAGCTTCTCTTTGACACAGCCTTTCGTGCCAATCTCATGACATCCCTACGTCACCGTGCATCACATTTTGTATGTATGCACCTACACTTGTGCACTCTTGTGTTTTAGTTCACATGGCACTTTGCATATTTATGACTTGTATGCTTGAAATTACGTGCATTTGGATTTGTGTCATCATACACTTATCTCACACATTCCCACATCATGTAACCAGATGGTTTGCACATCAAGCCTACCCGGTGTGTAATTCTCTCCAGTGAGATTTACTTCACCTTCTCTTCTCATGACACTGCATTGGACTATCGTAAGTTACCCTCGGATCATTGTCTCCACGACACACCCACCGCTTCGGGTCACCGCCTCCTCAGCATACCTACCCTTTGGGTCATTGCTTCCACAACACGCCCACCCTCCGAGTCCCTGCCTCCATGTCACTCCCACCCTTCGGATCAATGCCTCCACGACAGACCCACCCTCTGAGTTGCTATCTCCACGACATACTCATCTATTCTTGTGTTTTATGATTTGCATGCATATTACCGCACTGTCAGAGAATTTATCGTTGGCATAAGCCATTGTATACTAGTGACGAATGCTTGTAATCCTGTGGCATCACCCTACACTGTCACGAGCATGTTCCTTCGCGTAAGGCATGTGTCTATTTGCTTGCTTATATGGTTCATTAGACCTTGTTTGTGCTTACCATTTGCATGTGTGTTTTGGTAATTATTGGGATAATGTGTAATTCTCCCCAGTGGCATCCTATAACATAGGCGGCCAAATATAATACCACTTGAGTGTCATGCCTTTCATGTGCATATATGCATTGTCAGCATATTCGTCGCCAGTATATGCCACCGTATACTTGTGATGAATACTTGATATCTTGTGATCACATCAGCTTCTATAAGGTTGTCACTATGCATTGGACCATTTTGCATCCACATGTGCATCCTTGATTGTCTCAAAGATAAAATGGTCTCATTCGCTGAGTGACTCTCTGTTAATCACGATGCGACAACTGGTATTGCCCGCGAGGATCTCTCAGTGGGCAATACTAGCTATCGAACCATGACTACCACACGTATCTTATGCTAATTTTCCAAGGGGTCTAATGGGTGCTAATTAGACTTTTCTTTTCTTAGGATCATGTTAAAGTATAAAAACTAATATTTTTATTACTTACACATCATACTTGCAAAATCTATTTTGAAACTACTTGCATGCTTAGCTTAGACCGTACATGAGGTCAAATATTTCAAAATGTTTTAAAAAACCTACATATAGTGGCACCTCTTGGAATCCTTGGATCTTTAGGATGGAGCTGGTGATGACAACCTCGTCGAAACATACGCCAGCCTGCTGACATAACCCTGCACTCACTTAGATGCTAGTTAGGACACTATGTTAGATAATGTGCTAGGCTAAGGACTAGGATGATAGACATTGCTTTTCAATGTTCTAACTATAGTTCTCTGTTTGTTTAGTTGACATATCCAGACATCACCTTTTGTGCATTCGGTGTGCTTGCATGCTTACTATTTTGATATGCATGGTAGTATATTACGTCAGTCTTATTGCAGGGATCCATGGCTAAATACACACCTCACGTGAAACAAAGATGAGCGATGTAATGATTATGCCTAACTCTCTTTTCTGTAAGTGTTGTTTAGCTCCTTCTGTTAGGTATGGCTCATATGCGGTTGCATGTTTGTTGGCTTTCTTGCTAATGTTGTCTTCATGCAAGTTGAGTCAGTTTTTTATTTTTTTGATGTACTTTTAGAGCTCCTGGGAGAGTCTTGTATTAGAAATAAGGCATAAGCACGAGTTTCGAGGCACCACACTGGTGAAACCATGTAATAAGAACTAGGAGCTGCTTGATCGTGTCTCGTACCTTAAATCTAGATCTCATTAATCTATAGAATTAGGATCAAGCGCGTACTTATGTGGTGCCTGACACCTTTTTCTTTTTTGAGATTTGTTGTCGATGTAGTGGGACCAATCTTTTATTATTTTATATTAGGTTTGTTTTCCTGCTTTTATGCATGTATGCTTGAATTGGCTTCGCCATTTTTGGATTATGCTTTTGTTTTGAAATCCAACGTTGTGACTTGGGATCTTTAGTTCCTAAAATTTATAAGAAACAATTCTACAAAATCCTAATAAAAAATTTATGAATAATTTGAATTTAGTATTAAGAGATTCAGGACTTTTAAAACTTTTTTTACTTTCCTGCATAACCTTCAGGCCAGTTGTAAAATGGATTGATGCATGGTCATATCCTAAGTCATACTAATAAGGCCTCCACATTATGAATTGAAAAGAGAACCGCATCATTTTGCATTTCCCAAGGAGAAGTCTTTATGCTTCTCTAACCTGGCTGGCTCTATATAGATTTCTATTTAGGTGGTTATCTAGTGTGCTTAGGGTGTTAGTGGCTTCCCCGACCCAGATGCGGGAGTAAGCCCTATTGTTTTGAATGTTTCTAGTTTTATAGTTGAGCCTCCTATTTTCTTCATTTCTAGCAGCATCCTTACCACTTTGACGGGTATAAGTTTCACCCCTTAGAGCTCCACCTAATATTCATAGGATAGAGTTTCGTTCCTTTAAGCTAAGGGCTACCGAGGTTCTCACGGACGACGCAACTCGCAAATTGCTGACCAGGGATCTCTAGATTTGTTGGGTCAACTACTTTCACAATCAGATAGACTTAAGGTTCTAGTGGCTTGGGATGAGGGGCCTGTGGTGCCCTGACCTATCTACATCTACCTGTTAGGGATTACTCCTCCCTTCCTTTGACTACCCACTTTGAGCCCTATCGTTCCTTTTGTTGTCATTAATATCATCTTGATAACCTCATTACTGATAAACTGGCACCCATTTGGGATATGACGAATTCTCATCTACTCTTATGGCTCAGATGTGCTTTAACATATTGAGATTCTTCGTCAACATGATTCGGTCATTTCACAAGCTCCGTAGGTTGATAAGTCCATTACCCATGTGGGGCCGTGAGAGACTCACTCTCCGCACCGTGGCTTAGTGGGAGCTTTGAAAGGATCAAAGCATTCCCATGCAAAATAACCATCCTTTGATAGCACTGTCCTAGTCTTCAATACTAATATAGACAAAACTCCTTTTTATTAAGAGTATTCTTAGGCAACCCTCAAGATGTAATTAACCAAGTGGAATACGTCGCTCTGGGAGCACCCTAGACCCCAAAACAAACAAACACATCTGAATATCTGGTTGTGGGTAGTCTACGCATGTATTCTTTCACATATATTTGTCTAAGGTGCTTCCGTCTAATTATGTTTGGGTGGACATACTTGATCTATTCTTGTGAGGTTTATCGCACGTAAACTCTCAACATTTTCTTTCTCTTATTTTTCATTTTTGTCGTATATTTGACTTTTCTGGTTCTTCTCTTCTCTTAATCATTACATAATTCAAAAGAGACACTTATTCGAAAAAAGGAAGTATACGACAATGAACAAACTAATGACTCCTCAAAAAATAAAAAGAGAAAGGAACGAAAATATCCCTTTAGGCTGGAAATGTTGGGGCTACTTACCAACGATCATGGATGTAATATTTTCCAGGTAAAAAGGAAAAAATATTGAAGTTATGTTGATGATGTCCTAGAAAAAAGTAGGTGGACCCAACAATATATCAATGATTTTAAAGAAACTTTTAGAATCTAAAAAAAACATCATATGAATTTAAAATCGTTAAAATGCATGTTTGGAGCATCAATCAGAAAGTTTCTAGGATACCTTTTGATGTTTGAGGGTATAAAAACCAATCCGAAGCAAGTAGAGTCATTCTTGGATATGTCATCTCCTTGGAATACAAAGGAGGTGTAATAGGTGACCATCCGAATAGCAACACTTAACATGTTCATTTACAAATTTGTTGAAAAATGTGTCGCTTCTTCAAAGTTCTGAGGAAGGTCAAGAAATTTGAATGGCCAACCAAATGTAAACAAGCTTTGTAAGGTTTGAGGTAGTCACCAATGACGCCTCCGTTGTTGTAGAGTTCAGTCAAAGGAAGAACTTTCACTATATATGAATGTTAGCTTGGAAGCGAAAAGTTTGGTCTTGGTTCGAGAAGTGCTTGAAAAGCAGTACCTCATCTACTACACCAGTCGAGTCCTCAAGGGAACTGAGGTCAGGTACCCAATTATAGAAACACTATCATTTTCAATAATTTTCTCTACTAGAAGGCTCAGACCATACTTTCAAAAGCATCTTATCAGAGTAATTACTGACTATCCACTCAAATACATGTTGATTTGACCGGAACACTCTAGTTGACTTATAAGGTGGCTCATGGCACGATATCTGCTACATTCTATAGATGTTGATTAGTTAACTTCCTGACCGACTTCGTCAAAAATCGTGAACCGAATGAAGTTACTGATGTTGGCAATCAAACATGGACTCTACATATTGTTGGAGCCTCAAATCAGATGAGTGAGGGAATCTTGATGGTTCTGAGCAGTCTGACTGGAGAGAATCTCTATTATTCAATCACCCTTGAGTTTGAAGTTATAAATAATCAAAGTTGATATTGAATCGTAGACAGTCGAAATATGCTTAGCACTGGAAATAGGTGTCTAACATATGTTAGTAAAGTCACATTCCTAGCTGGTTGTGAATCAAGTCAATAAAGACTATGAAGCCCGAGACGAGATGATGATCAAATACTGATAAAGAGAAATTTACAAACTTTCTGATTGAACACGTTGGATAAGTGGAAAATCAAGTGGATGTTCCTCTATCAAAAAACATATTTTTTTTCTGGAAAAGACACCACAAAGGCTCTTTCAACCTACCATGGAGGAGGTAGAAACAATGGAAGTGGAAGCTGAAGGTGCAAAGAGTTGGGAAGATCCTACATCCATACTTAAAAACTACAACGATCTTTAAAGAAGAAACCGCCTAGAGATTAAAATTCAAAGCTGCATAATATCTCATTATCAGAGATAAGTTTTTTTTTATTTCAACCTCATCCTTACTTATGAGGTGCGTGAAAGAGGATGAGGTAAAGGAAATCCTCTGAGAGGTACATTCTGGCGCATGTGACAGCCATTCAGGTGGCAAAACTTTGGTGCATCGAGTTATGAGGCAATTCTACTTCTGGTTGGCCCTTCTGTAAGATGCTAAATAATTCTTGAGGAGATACAAACAATGTTAGAAATACCCTCCATTACAACACCAATCGATTCAAATGTTGCAATCGATTCTCTGTCTCTGACCTTTTGCCATTTTGGGGTGGGATATCCTTGGTCTGGTTCCTCCCTCAAAATTGTAGCAAAAATTTTTTTTGGTCGCTATGGATTATTTCTCCAAGTTGATTGAAGTAAAATCTCTTGCCCGAATTACCACAAAATTTGTCTGAAATGTTATTACAACAAACAACATCTGTCGGTTTGTTGCTAACAATGAAACTCAATTTGCTGATCAGGGTGTAAGAGATTTATGCCAAAGTCAATGAATAAAACTAAAATTTATGTCTGTGCACTACCCTCGAACGAATAGACAAGCAGAGGTTGCAAACAAAACCATTCTAAATCTTCTAAGGAAGAAAATTGAAGTTGCAAGAGGCAATTGGGTAGACTTGCTCCCATTTGTCTTATGGATCGTTCTAACCACATCATCATCCACTACCGAGCAAACCCATTACATGTTTTCTCATGAAATGGAAGCAATGTTACGGGTCAAAAACAATCATCATAGACAGTGAGTCATCACTACTACGCCCTTCGAGAAGGAGGATCTCATCGATCAGCATGAAGCAAACGACGAGAGAGCGACACTTGCCCTTGATTTATTAGAGTAAGTTCAAATCAACATAACACTTCAACAAGAAGTGATACAGAGAAGAATCGCTCGATATTACAACAAGAATGTCTGAGAAAAAAATATTCTCACCCAATGATCTAGTTATGAAGAAAGCTAATCCAATCGCAAAGGGATAATTGGTCGGCAAGCTTGATTAGACTTGGACCTGTTCGTTCATCATTGATCAATATGTTGCCCTGAGAGCTTACAAGTTAAAAACATACACTGAGAAAAAAATCCATCAAACATGAGTAGAAACGATCTTTAAAAACTTTTCCCTTGAAACGAACTAGTGAATCAATTTTAGAGAAAAAATAGTTTACGCTCTCATATTTGTGAATTTACATGATATGAACTTTTGTTTATTTGTCGTACACTTTCGAATAGACTAATTATGCTATTACAACCAAAATTTTAAAACAGCACTCGAGGAACTGAATGGTCGATGGATCTCACATTAAAACGAGACTCAGGGAACTAAAATACCTGAGAAAGACAACCGAAAGATGAGTGTTGACCCTGAACCACAAAGAAAGATGACCAAAAGAAGCGTTCTAACGCTTGATCACAAAGAAAGATAACCAAAGAAGCTTACTGATGCACAATCACAATTATAGAAAACCAAAAGAAGAATTCTGATGTTTGGTTGCATAAGCCTCAAACTTGAAAATTTTCAATGTCTCGAGAAAATTTTTTAGGTTGGTTATCTGCCCCTTTGTGATAAAGCTCCATGTAGGAAAACACCCTGAAAATTATGATCAACCCCCTACGAGGCGTAGATCGAATAAATAAATTTTTTTTGCTCCAGCCAAATAAACTTAGGTCCGCCTAAGAGTTGACACCCGAAGTCAGCCTACTTGAAGTATAACATCCAATTAACTCACAAAAATCCTGAACGGCCAACGACGACAACACGATGTTCAACTACCCCACAAGAACAAATCTAACCTTCAACATGCATCAAATAAAGGCCGAGAATAAATTAAAGTAAGACAAACAAAGTTAGTTCACTCAGACAAAAGATTACAGGTAAAAATGACGGAAAATTCATATAATTTTCACGTGTATTATTTCGATTACATGTAAAAAAGAAAAAAAGAGAGACAAAAATAGATAAAAGAACAACTAAGTTTGTGTCATCAGGTCAAGTATTGGATGATTCTCCGTCCAACATGTTATCGCTCTCAGACTCGCCTTGTTGTTCGGACGGTGAAGGATCATCAAGGAGCTTCTTTAGTTCATCTATGTCAGAATATTTAGGGCTAACCATCCCCACTCTAACAAATTGTTCGACTATTATTCTTCGTCTCTCCTATAAGTGGTCAACCTAAATGTAAAGGAACTCCTTAGTTGTCTTCATAGTATTCATATGTTCAGAAATGCCAATACTTTCCTTTTGAACAATAGATATCCACTTAAATGTTATCTCCAGATCTACCTTCACATCCTTCAATTCTGCCTCCACCTCAATCGCCGTCATTATTTCCAACGCCACCTGCTCCCAATATTCTTTGGCCCTTACCTTAGACTTTACAGCTCTCTCTTGTAGGGCTAAGTAGAGCGAGGACATGTGATGTGTCGTCACATAACTAAGCAGTTAAAAATGGTTGACTAAATGACATAACTCAATGGGGGCAGAGATTTTCCAAGTTCTTATCGAGGTTAGCTAATCATAAGATGTTTGCAATAATGGACACATACTCAGCCAACACAGAGTTCAAGCGCAACCAATCCCTCTCACCATTTATCAACCTGAAGCTAGAATCTGATTTCATGAAAACCTTTAGTCCCTTCTTTTGACGAAATCTAACAATCCTTACCACCTTTCTTATTTTATGGAGGCATGGGGAGAAAAGAATCAAATTCGGAACCTACAACCTTGCCCTCCCGCCTATGTTAGCTGCTTCAGCTGACTCAGGGCCCCCATCCAAACTTTCCTTCAAATCTTCCTCCTCAGTCGATTCAGTCGGTGACAATGGAGATCTTAGTGATTGCCAGCCTTCCTCACATCTCTCAAATAAAAGAATGTAACCCTAAGTCAATGGTCAAGAAATATTCTGTGTTGAAGGCATTCTAAGGACTCCCTAGTCCCCAATCAAAAGGAAGGAGTCAGCTCATCATGATGCTAGCCTCTTGAATCATCTAAATTCACCAATGTAGGTTTTTTGTTCATCTAGTTCTAACTCTCTTGTAACCTTATTTTGAAAAATGACTGATGTTTTGGAGATAATGTAATAAATCAAAATCTGGAATTGTGTCTCCCAATGGGTTAGCTTCTTCTGTTTCCTCATCCATCCCTCTCAGAGGAGAGCAGCCCGTTCATTTTTTTTTTCCTTGGCTCCTTCTCTGAAAGCCTGATAGTATTATCTAGCAGCCTCTTCAATTATGCCTCATTAGAGGGGGCCTGCAACTCGACTGTCATGGGACCATATTTGATTGGGTTCAACACACAATTAATGGTTAAGCGTTTGCGTACTAAACCACCGTTATTTTTCTACCTAGGATGTTCCATTTGAGCCACTTGTGACAGGGAGGAAACCCCTTCATCTTCTTATATGGTTTGTTGGCTAGCCTAGTCGCGATTCCCTAATCATCGCTGGACCCCTCATGAATTGGAACTTCCAATCCTTTGCCTTGTTCTCCAAGTCAATCAGGCAAAACATTCAGCTCGAGCCGAAAAGCACATACCCGTCTGTCACTACTCCGAAGGAAAACATGTATGAGAACAATTCTCACTACTAAGGAATCTCCATTCAACACATGTAAATCATGCAAGACACTACAACCACAATCGAGTTTTGCTTAACCTGTACTAGGACAACTCCATAGTGGTTAAAAATGAATCGAAACTCTCTGCAAAGAGGCAACCTAAGTTCTCACCGGAATTGGCCCTGATAGAAGATCAAGTCATTCCCTAGAGATTCAGTAGCACAGACCTCTACATCTACTTGTTCGAGAATGAAACTTGTGTCATACACATAAGTGTCGTCTAAAAGCTCAATGTCAAAATTTATTAAGGTAGGTCTCTCAGTCGCTCTCATCAAACTAAAATCTAAGGAGAATAATTGGAAGCAATGGAGCTCTAAGAGAAACTGGACAAATGATGGAGTTAAAAATGAAAGTATTCAGTGCTTTTTCACTTAAATCCAATATATATGGCACAAGAGAAATTTGAAACGTCTAACAACCGTACATTGATCTTCGAAATAAACATCAAATTGGCGCAAAAGTAAAAATTACACAATGAGTAAAACTCTTAAAATTTGATAAAAACTAAAATTTTGTTTATGATAAGAAGTATTTTACAATCAGTATGGCAGCTACCTTGGGCAGCACCAATCCTCGCTCACCAAATTTATACTTCTTTTTCCTCTCTTCCTCAGCTTGAATGTGAGTGATCTAGTTGGATGCCCCGAACTCCTCCATTTTGCTTTGAAGAGTGTCACATCGGTCCAGAGACCGACCATTTCTACATAGAGGATTGGCAGTTCTTCTTTTATATTTGATATGGTGGACTCTCTTTAAAGTCTTGTTGCTCGTACGAAGGAGTCCACAACCTCGTTTATATGACGGGCCAACAATTCATGAGAGCCTCGCTAACCATTTGTCTCCCTATAGATGTCAGCAGAGGGTGGTGGATTCTCAAATGCAACCTCCGGGATAAGAACAGAAGGCCCAGCAGGTGCCTTCAGCGCAGGAAGTTGCCCAGCCTCTGGGTGTAGAGAATCGATGATTTTCATGGTTTTATCTGCAACATCAAAGCATGAATTATTAGAACAAATGAAAATATTAAATGAAGAAGAATATTCAATTTACCCCTGATCATGACCATTCCCCTTAACAAAGGTTGTCCATCATATTGCGGTGTACACCCTCTGTTTGATGGAATAAACCTTCACAAAAGACCATGTGTCTATTCTGGTTTCCCCTAGGAAAGCATGTTGAATGCCTACCAAACGACTGAAGTAATCTTAGTCGGTCGAATGACGATCAGTTGACTAAGCTGAGCAGATACAAATATGATGTGACGCCAACAATGATTACCAATACGAGTATGAGCCAACAACTGTTACCAAAAGCAAAAAAATCCTAAATGCGGTGCCAAATATATAAGGATCTAATGGCTCATAAATGATTGATAGCACGTTATTTGATCAAGGATAAGCATGTAATTTACTAGATTTCGCTGTGATATTAAAATAGGGGAGTCATTTTTTCAAGAAAGACAGTTGAATCTATTCGAAGAGAATTATTATTATTTATTGCCCTATTTTTCTCTCTCAAACCCCCCCCCCCCCCCCCCC
>JXCR01074983.1:19980-40878 GCA_002079205.1 Phalaenopsis hybrid cultivar | reverse complement strand
CCCCGATTCTCACTCATTTCTCTCATCTAACAAACACTCATTCCTTGGGTGTGACCCACTGAAGGACCTTTTAGGATTCAACATGGTTGATTTTTAATTTGAATGAATGTTTCTTGCTCAGTAGAGATCCGTGCTAATCATCTAGAGATCAATGCCAAGAGATAAAATTTATTGATGATGTATCTAGCATCAATCACACTTGATTGAGTTAGACCTAAAGCTTGAATTATGTTGTTCGAGTTGAGCATTTGACGAACGACAATCACCCCACTTTTACTGACTTCCCTTGTGTATAAAAACCATTTTTCAGAGTTTAGTGGATCCAACATGAACTATTTCTAGCTATAAAAACATAAACATTATCTGAATCCATGGCCCTCTAGCTCTATGTTCTCTATTTTATTCTTCACAAGAAAAAAACTTGCATTATCGTCTAACTCCAAATTAAATTTAGCTAGTTATGTTATGTTGAATGATACATGCAGTGAGTGAGATTCTTTAAATGGATTTTCTTACATGAGTTTGTGTGCCAATTTGTGATTTTTTTACATGAGTTTGTGTGCCCGAGTTTTTTTTAATGCAAGGTTATCCATGTAATTCTTTTTTAATCTAGATATTCTTTTGCAACATTAATTGAATTATAGCATGTAGATTGTCAAGATAAACCCAAATAAGTAATATAACTACAATAGAAATTATTTAATTGTACGTCAGAAGAATTGCTTTTTAGGCCCAAAAAAGTATAATTCTACCAAAACAAATTCTCTTAAAAAAATCAAAATTGTTGTAAATTACCAATTTAGCCCAAAAAAATCTTTAATGTAAAATTGAGTACAAATTAGAAATTTGAATTAAATTTACAAAAACAAAATAAGAAAACTCTAATTCTATTATTAAAAATTAAAATGAAATTAACTTAATATAACTGATTTAACTAAATATAATTAAAATTAAAATATTTAAAAAAAGTTTTTAAAAAAATTCAACACCAGCCTATATTTTCTCTCTATTCATTCCTCCTTTTCTCCAAGAAAACTCTAATTCTATTGTTAGAAAATAAAAAAAATAAAATTAACTTACTATAAATGATTTAACTAAATATAATTATAATTAAAATATTAAAAAAAAACTTATAAAAGAATTCAAAGCCACCTTTTATTTTCTCTATATTCTTTTCTCTTTTCTCCCTCTCCACCCAAGTGGTCGGTTACTACTTTTTTTTAGTTTATTTACTTAATATTACCTCTTCAATCCTCCCTCTTCCCTCATCCTTCTCTCATCCTCTCAGTCTCTTTCTTCTTTTTTTTATTTTTCGTCATTTATTTCACCATCTTATTATTATTCTTTCTCTCTCTTTATTCTCACACAAGTCCTTCATATTCTTCCTCACCATATCCTTTATTACATAATTCATTTATGCTACATTACTCAGGTTTATGTTTGAAGTAGCATCACTATTCAGCAAACTATTTTTTAAAAGCTGCGTTCGTTAAATTAGAGGAGTCCAACTACGTTTTGATTTATCGTTCTTGCAAAAGAATTTCGTGAGACTTTTGTCGATTGTTGCTTTACCAAAGAAATATTTTCCAAAAGTCGGCGTTCATTGCAATCGAGCGGATTTCACCGCTTTGTCAAACGAAGCCTAAGCTACAACCTTGATTGAGTTATTATATCTTTCTTACGTTTTTTTTTTCTTTTATTGTATTTATGCACAAGTAATAACTATTATGTCTACATTATATAAAGTTGGTCCAAAACAATTATGACATCACCAAAAATCAAAACTTTGTTTAACCGTGGATCAACAGATCTCTCTTTTTGCATATGTAACTCCATCTCTATAAATATTTAGAAAATTTATTTTGTTGAAAATATCCATTCTCTTTTAATTATCACCAGTCTTGAAAATTTAAAAAATTTAGGAAATAAAAAGGCTTTTTTTAAGATTTCTAATTCTTAGAGCCTTTATTGAGCCCGATTTGATTTAGATA
Organism: Phalaenopsis hybrid cultivar; assembly: GCA_002079205.1. Taxonomy (NCBI): domain Eukaryota; kingdom Viridiplantae; phylum Streptophyta; class Magnoliopsida; order Asparagales; family Orchidaceae; genus Phalaenopsis; species Phalaenopsis hybrid cultivar. Next base: position 38,887 of record JXCR01074983.1, on the reverse strand, counting down.
TATGAGTTTGTGAGCTAATTTGTGATTTTTTTTACATGAGTTTGTGTGCTTGAGTCTTTTTTAATGCAAGGTTATCCATGCAATTTTTTTTAATATGGATATTATTTTGCGGCATGAATTGAATTGTAGCATTTAGATTGTCAAGATAAACTCAAATAAGTAACATCACCACAATTATAAGTTATTTGATTGTTCGTCAGGAGAATTGCATTTCTAGGCCCAAAAAAATATAATTCTATCAAAACAAATTCTCTTAAAAATATCAAAATTATTGTAAATTACCAATTGAGCCTAAAAATAATCTTCAACGTAAAATTGTGTACAAATTAAAATTTTGAGTAAAATTTCCAAAACCAAAAAAAGAAAACTCTAATTTTATTATTAAAAATAAAAAATGAAATTAACTTGATATAATTGATTTAACTAAATATAATTATAATTAAAATATTTTAAAAAAAAGAACTTTAAACGAATTCAAAACCAACCACTATTTTATCTCTATTCTTTCCTCCTTTTTTCCAAGAAAACTCTAATTCTATTATTAGAAAATAAAAAAAAGAAATTAAATTAATTTAAATGATTTAACTAAATATAAATATAATTAAAATATTTAAAAAAGCTTTTAAAAGAATTCAAAGCCACCCTATATTTTCTCTATTTTTTCTTCCTTTTATCTCTCTCCACCCAAATGGTCGGCTGCTACTTTTTTTAATAGTTTATTTACTTAATATTATCTCTTTCATCCTCCCTCTTCCTCCATCCTTCTCTCATCCTCCGAGTCCCTTTCTTCTTTTTTATTTTTCCTCCTCTCCTTCACCACCTTATTTTTTTTCTTCCTCTCTCTTTATTCTAACACAAGTCCCTCATATTCTTCCCCACAATTTCCTTTATTACATGATTCATTTCTGCTACATGACTAAGGTTTTCGTTTGAAGTAGCATCATTGTTTAGCAAATTATTTTTTGAAAGTCGTGTTCATTAGGTCGGAAGAGACTAGCTACGTTCTGATTTATCATTCTTGCAAAAGAATTTCTTGAGACGTTTGTTTATTGCTACTTTACGAAAGAAAAATTATCCAGAAATCGGCGTTCATTGCAATCGAACAAATTTCACCGCTTTTCAAAACGAAGCCTAAGTTACAACTTTGATTGAGGTAGTATATCTCTCTTACGTTTTTTTTTTCTTTTATTGTATTTATGCACGTAAAATTGTATGCATTAGTAACAACCATTATGTCTACATGATATACAGTTGGTCCAAACAATTCCAACATCACCAAAAATCAAAATTTTGTTTAATGGCACATCAAGAGATTATTTTTTTTTTCATATGTAACTCCATCTCTATAAATATTCAAAAAATTTATTTCATTGAAAACATCCCTTCTCTTTTAATTATCACCAACCTTAAAAATTTAAATAGTTTAGGAAATAAAAGAAACTTAAGATTTCAAATTTTGTAGGGCTCTTATTGGGCCCAATTTGATTCAGATATATGAGTTTGTGTGTCAATTTGTGATTTTTTTTACATGAGTTTGTGTGTCCTGGACTTTTTTAATGCAAGGTTATTCATGTAATTTTTTTTAATCTGGATATTGTTTTGCAGCATGAATTGAATTGAATCATTTAGATTGTCAAGAAAAACCCAAATAAGCAACATCACCATAATTAGAACTTATTTGATTGTACGTCAGGAGAATTACTTTTTTAGGCTCAAAAAAATATAATTCTACCAAAATAAATTCTCTTAAAAATATCTAAATTATTGTAAATTATCAATTTAGCCTAAAAAATAATCTTTAAAGTAAAATTGAGTACAAATTAGAAAATTGAGTTAATTTTACAAAACCAAAATAAGAAACTCTAATTCTATTATTAAAAATAAAAAATGAAATTAACTTAATATAATTGATTTAACAAAATATGATTATAATTAAAATATTTTGAAAAAACCCTTTTAATAGAATTCAAAGCCAACCAATATTTTCTCTGTATTCTTTCCTCATTTTCTCCTAGAAAACTCTAACTTTATTATAAGAAAAATTAAATAAAATTAACTTAATATAAATGAATTAACTGAATATAATTATAATTAAAATATCTTTAAAAAAAGTTTTTAAGAGAATTTAAAGCCAACCTATATTTTCTCTCCATTCTTTCCTCTTTTTCTCCCTCTTCACCCAAGTGGTCGGTTGCTACCTTTTTTTTAGTTTATTTACTTAATATTACATTTTCATTCCTCCCTCTTCCCTCAATCTTCTCTCATCCGCTCAATCTCTTTCTTCTTTTTTATTTTTCCTCCACTGCTTCACCATCTTAATCTCATTCTTCCTCTCTTTATTCTCACACAAGTCCCTCATAATCTTCCCCACCATTTCCTTTATTACATGATTCATTTTCACTACATGACTAAGGTTTTCATTTGAAGTAGCATCACTGTTCAGCAAATTATTTTTAAAAGCCCCTTTCGTTTGGTTGGAGGAGGCCAACTAGGTTCTGATTTATCATTCTTGCAAAAGAATTGCATGAGACGTTCGTCTATTGCTGTTTTATGAAAGAAAAATTATCCAAAAATCGGCGTTCATTGCAATCGAACAAATTTCACCGTTTTGTCAAACGAAGTTTAAGTTACAACTTTGATTGAGGTATTATATCTCTTTTACGCTTTTTTTTTCTTTAATTATATTTATACATGTAAAATTATATGCACGAGTAATAATTATTATGTCTATATGATATAAAGTTGGTCCAAGCAATTCTAACATCACAAAAAAAAAAAATTACTTAATCATGCATCAAGAAATCACTCTTTTTGCATATGTAACTCCATCTCTATAAATATTCAAAAAATTTATTTCATTAAAAATACCCCTTCTATTTTAATTATCACCAACCTTAAAAATTTAACTAGTTTAGGAAATAAAAAAACCTTTTTTAAGATTTCAAATTATGTAGGCTCCTTATTAGGCCCAATTTGATTCATATATATGAGTTTGTGTGCCAATTTGTGATTTTTTTACATTAGTTTGTGTGCCCGAGTATTTTTTAATACAAGGTGATCCATATAATTTTTCTTTTAATTTGGATATTGCTTAGCAAAATGAAGTGAATTAGAGCATTTAGATTGTGAAGATAAACCCACATATGTAACATCATCACAATTAGAAGTTGTTTGATTGTACATTAGAAGAATTACTCTTTTAGGCCCAAAAAATTATAAGTCTACCAAAACAAATTCTCTTAAAAATATCAATTTAGCCTAAAAATAATCTTTAACATAAAATTGAGTACAAAGTAGAAATTTGAGTTAAATTTACAAAACCAAAATTATAAAACTCTAATTCTATTATTAAAAATAAAAAAATGAAATTAACTTCATATAATTGATTTAACAAAATATAATTATAATTAAAATATTTTGAAAAAAATATTTCTAAATAATTCAAAGCCAACCTATATTTTCTCTCTATTCTTTCCTTCTTTTTTCCAAGAAAACTCTAATTCTATTATTAGAAAATAAAAAAATGAAATTAATGTAATATAAATGATTTAACTAAAGATAATTATAATTAAAATATTTTTTTAAAAAAACTTTTAAAAGAATTTAAAGTCACCTTATATTTTCTCTCTATTCTTTTCTCATTTTCTCCCTCTCCGCCCAAGTGGTCGGCTGCTACTTTTTTTTGTTTATTTATTTAATATTACCTCTTCAATCTTCTCTTTTCCCCGTCATTCTCTCATACTCTCAGTTTTTTTCTTCTTTTTTTAATTTTCCTCCTTTGTTTCACCACTTTATTATTCTTCTTCCTCTCTCTTTATTTTCACACAAGTCTCTCATATTCTTCTCCACTATTTTCTTTATTACATGATTCATTCCTACTAATTGACTAAGGTTTTCGTTTGAAGTAGTATTAATGTTTGGCAAATTATTTTTTAAAAGTTGCGTTTGTGATATTAGAGGAGGCCAACTACGTTCTGATTTATCGTTTTTGCAAAATAATTTCGTGAGATGTTTGTCTATTGCTGTTTTACCAAAGCAAGATTTTCCATAAGTCGACGTTCATTGCAATCGAACGGATTTTACTGCTTTGTCAAACAAAGCCTAACTTACAACCTTAATTGTGTTATTATATCTCTCTCACGTTTTTTCTTTTTTTCTTTTATTGTATTTATGTACGTAAAATTATATGCACGAATAATAACTATTATATCTACATGATATAAAGATGGTCCAAGTAATTCCAACATCACTAGAAATAAAAAATTTGTTTAATTACGCATCAAGAGATCACTCTTTTTACATATGTAACTTCATCTCTATAAATATTCGGAAAATTTATTTCGTTGAAAATGTACATTCTCTTTTAATTATCAGTAGCCCTAAAAATTTAAATACTTTAAAAAATAAAAATATCTTTTTAATTTCTAATTCTCTAGGGCTCATATTGGGTCCGATTTGATTGTGATATATACTTTAAACGGGTGTCTATTATTAGCACGCCTAGCTTCACGCAACAGGTCAACAAATAACAGGTGAGTTCTTCCCGGTAGACGGTTTGAAGGTCTTCTTCTCTTTACTGAGCTGCTCTCAGCTCCGCCCGATAACCCTAAGCTCCCTCTTCGATCTCACTTCCATATATCTTAACGCCATCTAATCGGATCATTAACCTAGGTCAAGAGATCGAAGCCATGAACTGCGAAGTCTGCCAGCTGAAAGAACTAGTGAGTGTTGAATTTAATAGCTTGTTCTTCTTACTGATTTACTGTGTTTATCCCGGGCTCGTATTGAGATTTCAGTCGCTGTTTATATGTATTTAATTCTTTACTTGGTTGTTTTATTTGTTGTATTACTGGTTTGGTTGTGCATTTAGGTGCTCGAGCCACCTGAGATTCGCGAAGTGTTGCGCTGTAAGTTTTTTTTTCCCTTTCCTGCCCTAAATATGTACTTTTTTTATGCTGTTGGTTTTGATTATTTTGGTTGAATACAGTATCTCTTAAAGCTTTATAGGGGAATTGGGTCTGCATTCTATGACACTTAATACACTTGATATGTTTGAGTTAAAAAAAATACTGATGTTGGATTTGAACTTGTTGTTTGGAAATTTGTCATCTAAAAATTAGAATATCATCAAGCTATATATCTTATATAGTTTGGGTTGCATGGATGCATGCCTACAGCCTTTTTGACGGATTCTTAATGAGAAGGTAGATGCACTAAAATTCTCAATCTGAGAGGTCATGGGTGAGAACTGAGAACATAAAAAGTGAGATGACCTAAAGTCAAATGTGATCTATAATAGGGAACTATTTTGCTCTCTTTTTTTTTCGGTGTACTCATTATTAAGATGCCTTTGTTATTAGATGAAAATGTTATCTATAAAATAAAATATGTTTAATTCAATGTTGGCCAATGTTGTAACGGCTTATATTCAACAATCTGTAATTCTGATTATTATGTCATGATGCTTTCATAAATTTTCAAGCCCGTGCGTTGCAAAGTAAGACGCAAAAATGATTGAAGATGTTTCTTACTTTAAAGGAATCATGCTTATTTATTTTTCATTAGGTTTTCATTGGTACCATTTTATAGAAATTTCAAATTTGCTATTTGATCATATGGATGTTTTTTCCCTCATTTGTTCATCAAATCTATCCTTCTATTTAATTTTTTTTATTTATACACTAAGACTTCATTTGAGAGAGCTTCTTCTTTCATAAAAACTCATTAAAAAGTAACTTCAAAATAAACAACAATATAATGTTACAATTATTAAAATTGATGAACCGTCTGAATAGAAAACTTTTTAACATTATTAATTGTAGCTTCTCAAATTCTAAGGATTACATATCCTTAATATCTCTCCTCCTCTCATCTCTCTAACTCCATGTGCTTTGAGATGCATAAGCAGTCGGTGTCACATCTGAGTTATTTGGATGGGCTGCGAATCCAAAGCTACATCTATTCCACATCGTCGTTGGTGGCTGCAATTTTGTTCAATAGCATAATATTCAGTCACCTTGTTTTTTTTGCGAGGGCCTTGCTTGATGAACGACAATCGCCACCTTCTCCTTGTTTCTCTTCATTCGCTTCGCAGACCACCCCAATCTTTCCTCAACTGCTAGCACCCACTTTTACCTCGATGAATGCCACGTCTTCTAGTAGACAGATTTTTACTCGGATTGCACATCCCGCGGTGGAGAATCACTGATCTCCAACCGGCGAGCCTCCAGCGACAACGACTCCAGACACCAAAGACCCCCTTAGGCTTTATGAAACAACAGTCAGCGATTTGCGTGCAAGCAAGTAGATTTTTGGTAGGAGGAATAAGTAAGGTATTGCATCAATCGACGCCTGTGAATTGTTGGCATGGCCAAGGTGGTTCCTAAAACCTCTTAGAGTGTTGTTAGAGGTGGATGACAGAGACATGGAGGACGAGGCATAAAACATTTGCATGGCATTCTGAACCTTTCGCTTTCTAAAACATTAGAACGATGTGATCTATAATAGGGAACTATTTAGTTCATTTTATTTTGGCGTAATCATTATTAATATGCCTTTGTTGTTTGATGACAGTGTTGTGTATGTTGTAACTGCTTATATTAAAAAATCACTAATTATGATTATTTCATATTTTTCATGCCCTTGCACTGTAACATAAGGTGCAAAATTGATTGAAGATGTTTCTAAGTTTAAAGGCATCATGCTTATTTATTTTTCATTCGATTTTTGTTGGTAATCATATGGATGATGTTTTTAACCTCTTTTGTTCATCAAATCTATCCTTCTATTTAGATTTTTTATTTGCACACTAAAACTTCGTTTGAGGAAAGTCCCAATCAGACAGAGAAAATGATAGAAGAGAATGCTAGAGCTGTGGAAAGAAATTACATTTTAAGGACTGCAATGCTCTAAAGAAGTCTAGTGATGGAAGACAAGAAATGAAAATTTCTCTACAAATGTCTTCACAGGCAAAATCCAAGGTGACTCCATTGTTTTATCCCTAGTCAGCAATGAATCTTAGATAGTAGATTCAGGTGCCTCTTTGCACAGATGCCCCAATAAAGAGATTCAAAAAATTACACTAAAAGTGATTTAGGGAATATTTTTTTGAGAGACAACGAGGCCTGCAATATCATGGGAAAGGGTGATGTGAATATTAAGTTATCAATGAAACTGTTTGGAAGTTTACTGAAGTTATATATATTTCAATTTTGAAAACAAATATGATCTCGATGAGCCAATTGACAATGTTGAGGTTTGTGATGATTTGTAAAAGGTGATCATGGGGCAATGATTAGGGCATGGGGAAAGATTAAAGACATTCTCTACATGATCAATGAGATGACATATTTCACTAATGTGGCTGAAACTAGGGTTGATGTAGGTTTTTGGCACTGTATGTTTGGCAATATGAGTGAGAAATATATAAAGTACTTACCTTTAAAGAATAAGCTTCAGGGTTTGAAATTTATAGATTTGAATTTTTGTGAAAGTTGTGTATATGACATGCAAAAAAAAAAGTTTCTTTCTATATAGTTGGGCCGATATTGAAGTTGAAAAAATAGGAGTTGGTGCATATTGATTTAAAGTGTTTTACTCCAGTTCAGTCCATTGAGGTACCGAATTATTTATAGATGATCGCATTAGAAATGTGTGGGTTTAATTCTTAAAGTAAAAAAAAATGAAATATTTGAGGTGTTTAAAAAGTGAAAGGTTGTGATAGAAAATGAGAAACTTGAAGTTGAAGTAACTTAAATCAGATATTGAAAACGAATATCATGATCAAAAGTTCAAGAAGTTCTGTTCTATAGAGAGGATCAGATATAAATTCATTGTTCTATGGACACCACAATATAAGTGTGTGGCCGAGTGCATGAATATAGCAACTACCGAGCATGCTAGGGGCATAAGGTTGCATACATGTTTGTCAAAATAGTTTTGGGTTGAAGCAATAAATATTTTTATTTATTTGATTAATTATAGTTCATCAGTACCTTTAATGGGAGGTTTACCTGAAGAAGTCTAGAGTGATATGGAGGTTAAGTTACCTCATATAGAAGTATTTGGTGTTTTGCATGTATTCATGTTGATGTAGGATCTAGAAGTAAGTTTGACTTGAAATTTATCAAGTGCACATTTATTGTGGCAGGACTCGGATGAGTTTGGGTATAAGTTCTAGGACCATCAGAATCATAAAATCATCTGGAGCAGTAATGCCACTTTCAATGAAATTGATATGTACAAGGAAAAGAGCATAAACTTAGGATTTTTCAAGTGTTACTTCTGAAGAGTCAAGTATGTTGATTTAGAAGATATTAGTGATAAGGTGGAAAACGAAAGAAGCGCTCGACCATCTGGAGCACATGAAGTTTCTCTGTTACCTGCTACAAAAGTTAGGAGGTCCAACATAGTAATACAATCAGAACACATGGATTCTCCTTCTTTACGCTATTTTTTGTTAACTGATAGTGGAGAAACGATATGCTATGAGGAAGCCATTCAAGTTCAAGATTCAAGAGAGTGAGTGTTTTTCATGGATGATGAAATGCAGTATGTGGAGTTAAATCAGAACTGAAATTTGATAGTATTATTAGATGACAAATAGTATTACATAATAAGTGGGCCTACAAACTGAAAGAGGAGTCGGATGGTAGTAGATTCTACAAGACAAGATTTGTTGTGCGTGAGTTTTAGCTGAAGGAAGTAGTGGACTATAATGAAATTTTTTCTCATATGTTGAAGATGACAACCAAGAGAGTTGTGTCAAGTCTGGTAGCTGACGATGATCTACATCTAAAGTAGATGGATGTAAAAACAACTTACATGAAGATCTGGAGGTGAAATTTTATATGGTGCAACCATAAGATTATAAGGTTTCAAGTAAAGAAAAAATGGTCTGCATGTTAAAGAAGAGCATCTTTGGCTTGAAGCAGGCCTCGAAGTGAGGTTTGACATGTTCTTGTCAGATGAGGTTTGACATGTTTATACCTGACAATGAGTACATGAATTGTCAGATAGACCACAGTTTATTTATCAAGCATTTCAATAATTATTATATATTATTTCTTTTGTGTGTGGATGAAATGTTGATTGTAGGGGAATATACGAAGAAAATCAGGGTCTTCAATGTGTAATTATTACATGAGTTCGAGATGAAAGATTTGGGTTCAAACAAGAAGATTCTCGGTAGGAGAATTAGCAGGAATAAGAGTACAAGTATACTTAAGTTGTCTCAGGTTCAGTATGTCGAGAAGATCCTACAAAGGAGCTATCATCTACTTCAGAAGAAGAGCAAACATAGATGGAGAGAATTTCATATGTTTAGCAGTTGGAAGTCTGATGTATATTATGATTTGTAGGAGATCAGATATTGTATTTGTAGTAGGAGTGGTCAGTAGATACATAGGCAATCCAGATAGACATTATTGGGAGTTGATCAAATGAATTTTCAGGTATTTGAGAGAATCAATCAACATGACACTTTGATTTGAAAGTGCAGAGATCAGTTCGATATGGACTTATAGATTCAAATTTGATAGGAGATTTGTATAGTAAGAGCATAACATGGTATATCTTCACTTTGGAGAAAACATCAATGAGTTAGGTTTTTAGGCTGTAGAAGGTTGTTGCGCTTTCAACTACGGAGACCGAATATATTTCTGTGATTGAGACTAGCAAGGAGATGATTTGACTATATTGTTTATTGTAGAATTGAGCAAGGAGCAGGAGATTGGAAAACATAATAGTGATAATATGAGTGTAACTCATTTTACTAAGAATGTCGTCTTTCATGCCAGCAGTTCTTGTAGAAGATGCACACAACTCATAATCCTGTATATCTGTTGACGAAAGCGGTGACTATTAAGAAATTGGAGCTATATTTGGTTTTAATTAAAGTACAAGAAATTTGGATATTGAAGGTGAGCTACATCACAATACAAAACTATGAAGATGATGTAGATGGAGTTGCGGATCTGAAGGATGGGTCTTGGGTGCTATCAGTTTTCAAGTGGAAGATTGTTAAACATATAGAGCCTGAAAAGCACACAACCATCAAGATTATCTTCTGTGCGGCATAATTACGTCGAATTAACCTAGTTATGTTGATCCAAAGGTTACCAAATGGCATACCTACGCCGAATAGTGGTGTAACCACACTATCGGTAGGGTCGTTTCTTTTTGAGCGCACAAAACAAGTACGCCGTGCGACAATATGACCAAATTGGTAATTACCTTCCATCAATTTGGATGTTAATCCCTCTGTTCAAGCAACAAGGGTAAGCTCTTACATGCGGTGTTTCTTTATAGGGACTTCTTTGTGAAGGTGGATTGTCGGGTGGAGGATTTTAAAGCAGTGAATATTTCTTTTGAGATCGAGAGGATGATTTGAAGTAAAGTTCTGTAAGTTTTATTGATTGTAGAGAGAAGATCCGAGTGAATATTTCTGTACATTTCTTGTCCTTCATTGTGAATTTTTTTAGTGTTGTGACTCTGTTGTTTGTTCTCGTTATCTGATTTTTCCACGTTAAATCTTGGCGTTTTTTTTTTTTCTGGAATTGTTTTATTGTGATTTTGTTCATATTTTTGTTTCAGGTCTCTCGAATCAGTGTCATCTTATTCCGCGATGTGATTTTGATTCCTAGTTGATTGAATCCCAAGTATTTTTAAATTTCAATTCCAACAACTACACGAATTCTCTAGACTGTAGTAGCACAACATCATGCATAACTAGTTAAAGCTGTTCCAGAGTTTTATATGCAGAAGAATTAAATTAGATGTTTCTGAGCAAGCCATACTTATCAGATAACGAGAACAGTGCTATAGTCATCACTGAACCACAAAAATGATGACTTTCAGTTAGAATGATGTTTATGATTGTTTCATATGAAGAAAACAATTTGTTTAGGTAAAATGACCAAAAGTAAATGACAATAAAATGGAAAAGCTTGAATATTAATAATTTTAATACTAATAATAATAGTAGTAGTATTGTGGATTGAACTAGGTTATGGAATATTCAATTATTTGCTAGACAAAGTTGCAAAAAAGACAATGATAGAGTGACGTCAAATAGGCTGTAGAAGTTGGGAATATTTACAGCTTGAAGGGAGATTGAAGGTGGCTTTGAGTTTTTTTAATCATTTAAGAAATGGCTTGAAAATTTTTATATAAATTTTGTTGTAGTATATAATAACAACTATGATTTATTAATTTCAATGAATAAGGAAATTCAAATATGATATGTGATGGAAAAAGCAATACTTTGATGTTTTCAATTATATTAAGAATTGTTTCTGAATTATTGTCTTGAATTAATTTATGAAGAAAATTTTTTTGCCCATAACCTTTTACTATATTTTAATGTTTGTTGTTATTAATTATCGGTATGAATTTTATTACTTCTGATAGATGTATTTGAATGCTTGAGAGTAATTTGTTTCAAGATGGAATGTTGTGATGCCATGTTTCAGTTTGCTGTGTATTTGAGCATAGCTACAAACTTTTTGATTGTATAGAGTTTTTAGGAATTCATTTTCATCCTTCAAAAAATAATTTTTGATTGAGTTGCAGGCATACTCCATACTATTGTCTTTCACCGAGCCCTTGGTCTTGTTCGGCCAAAAGATGTTGATTGTGAGCTATTTGAAATAACATATGTAAGTAACTCCTTTACTTCTTGGGTAAATTGTATGTATTTTTTATATATCTGGCATAACTGTTGTGGAAGTAACTGGAAGAAGTTAAATTTGTAGGGCTTTTTTTTATGATTATGAACTATTCATTATGTTTTTTTTTTCAATTTAATTATTTTATGTGTATCACAATCTTTCTCAAACTCGCTTCTTTGCTTCTGCAGTTTCCTTTCATCCTTCTTTTTATTCTTCTTTGTAAAAATGGTCAAACACAGTAAAATTTGTTCAATATTTATTTGATCTATTTCATTTAAATTGTGGTTCTTTTGCTTTATTTTAATTGAAATGAGCTTTATTTAGTCTTTTGGATAATATTTGGCTTTGAACTTCGAATTTTTTAGGATTTAATGGGATTTGATTTGAATTCAATTTGATTTTATTTTATTTTGCAAACCCTGTGTCTGTAAATAGGGTATTTATGGCTTACAATTGAATCAATTGATGATGAATTGAAATTAAAGCTTGTTTTTATGTTCTATATCCTCTCCTTTTCTGTTGGATTTTTCTCTTAATATCCAATACCCCTTCCCCTTATATACTTGTGCGGATCATTTGGTAGCAGAGTTGTAGATTCTTTATAAATAATTGAGTGGAATATTGAAAAAATCGATTTCACATATTGTTTTGAATGCCCATATTTATTAAAGTATATGTGGCGTGTTGATCTCCAGCTGGTATTAACTTTGGAACTTATGCTACTGTTGCCATATGAAATATTACTTTTCTTAAAGACTAAGGGGGTGTTTAATTGCAACCCGTATTTACGCTAAATAGGATTTAGTAAATCTGATAAATCTGGATTTATATTGATGGAGATGGCGATGGTGATGGCGCTCGCATCACGAGGGAATAAATACTTGAATCTGCCTCACAATCGGATTTAGTAAATCTGGATTCACATCGTAAAAGAGACGGAATACGAGAAAATTCAATTTAACTTAGTGTTGGATTTAATTTTCAATTTTTTGGTGTTTGGCAGTATTTACGTTAAATCCATGGCTAAATCCTACTAAAAGTATGTTGCAAAATGCCCCTTGGCGGTATTTACGTTAAATCCATGGCTAAATTCTACTAAAAGTATGTTACAAAATGCCCCCTTATATTGTACTGCTAGACTTACTCCTATTTAAAAAAGGAACAGCTCACACAAACTGACGAATTATCTTATGTTTGCTCTTGGAGTAATGATAATTGACCATGCCCTTTCTTGTTATTTTTTATGTATGAGAAACTTGTGTGCAGGTCTTTATTACCATTTTTTTTTGGTGAAAATTCTTAAATCTACTTTGTTTTTTTTCTAATAGGTTCATTGTGGAGATGCAGAGTTAGACAAGAAAATAGAAGAAAAGATTGACCAGTTTATGACTTGGGTTGAGAAACATCCTAACAGGAAATCCCAGGTTAAGTTAACGATTTACAGATAAACTTCTTCAGATGATGTTTGAATAGTCCCAATGTATCGGTTTTTTGCCATTTTTTTCCTCTCTTTTTTGTGCTATACAAGCAATCAAGATTATTAGACTGATAGATTTGAGTTTCTTTTAATTTTAAGTAAGTGTTGCATCGGTAGCTTTACCATAGAAGCAATTTTTTTTTTTTTTTTGGGAGCATTTACATGCATTCAACTCAATTCTTATGTATTTCCATATCTAACACCTAAACTTTCATATTTACATACATAACACTCAAATCTTTGATATCACATCAAAAACATCACCTTACTAAATACACCTTTTCGTGCATGGGTTTGTGCACGTAAGTGTTATAAATGTAAATATGAAAGTTTAGATGTTTGATATGTAAATAAGTAGGAATTGTGTGCCTTTTTTTTTTTTTTTGCTAAGTGCATTCCAACTGTTGCGGCTTAGTAGTGCAGGTATCCTTATCTTTTTATGAAGTGAAAAACAAGCAGCAAAACTGGTTTAGTAACAAAATTGAGCGCCTATATTGGGAGCAGTGGTACATTAATTTGCATGTAGTAACTCCTAAACAACATGGCAAATCTCATCACAGCAAAGTTCCTGTAAATTCTGGAGGTATTCTTCTCTTCAGTAACCTGTAAAGACTTTTTGCAAATGCTCGTCTTGTGCATCGCTGAGATCATTTTAAGTAAAACCATTTTTGGTTTTAGTTTGATTATAAGTAGAAGTGTAAACGAGTCGATTCGAGCTCGATCCACCCTCGATTTGAGCTTTAGCTTGATTAATTAATCGAGTTGAAGCTCCAACTTAAGTCTATTAGTTTGAGCCAACTCACAAGCTGTCCTTTTTATTATGAAATAGAGATAATCATATTAATTTGAGATAGTGTTAATAAAATGATAAATAGGATGAACATTTTGAATATAAATAATAAGAAATCATTTGATAAGAAACATAAAATACCATTTTTTTTTACTTTTTAATTATTCAAGTACAAAATAGTGAATGTTAATATATTTTTACTGTATGTTATATTAATACTTTTTAAACGATCCGGCTCACAAGTTCCTGAGTCGAGTTGGGTTTGGCTTGAGCTTGGCCTGTTAGCTCATTGAGCTCAACTCACGAGCTTTTTTCTGAGCCGAATCCGATCTAACTCATGAGTTGGCTTAGCTCAATTGTATGATGGGTTATTGTGCCTCTTATTAGCTAATGAGTTTGTGTTTTTTATACTAGATATCTTAATTTCAAAAGTAGATATCAAATTATCTTTTTGATGGCATGCGAACGTGTGACCCCAGGGGCAGAGTTGGAAGAGACCACATCTCGCCGTGCTTCTCTGGAGGCTTCGTTGCGTGAAGTTTTGTTCCATATCATAAAATTTGTCAATGATAAGAAGGATCACATCCCTCCTATACCAAATAACGATGTTATATCTTTCCCTTACGAAATTACAATCCCCAGGTTTGTCCCTACTTTCCTGTAAACTCTATAAATTTTCTAGCAATAAATACATACCATCCAATTCGTATTTATCTACTTATTTAACATCTAAACTTTGCTTTTTTACATTTATTCCGATATCTTTTTTAACTTTTAAAAAGTGAAACATACAACTGTTAGATGTGTAATAACCTGTAATGCTTCAGCTCTAAACAACTTTGTATTATTATTGTTCCTTTTTTTTTTGTTTGGTTTGGGAAAATGTTCAGGTGACATCATTTACTCGGATTGCTCTGCAGTTCGTCGGATTCATCATTTGGTCGGCACACGGCTGATGTCTTGAAGAGGATGCTGCAGACCGCACATCCCAATATGCTTAGCTGATTTCAGAGCTCCATGGCAGCATTGCTTAGTAGGATTCTGCCACTCTTTTCTTTATTTGAACAGATATGCTTAACCGACTGAAGAATCTGATCTTGCTGATTGTAAATAGAGCATCTCCTTGCATTTGCACATGATATATGTATGTATTTATTACTTGCTAAACTTTAAACCCTTTAAGGTATATTGTTCGGCTATTTATAATTATTATTAGGGACATTTACATACCTACCATACAATTTTTTATGTATTTACATATCTAACACCTAATAAATTTTGTTAGCACCTACAGGACACTTAAATCTTTAATATCACATGAAAAGTATGCATGAGTTCATAACATCAAAGTGTGATACATATAAATATTAAACTTTTAGGTGTTTGATATGTAAATACATAAGAACTGTGGTATGTATGCATATTTCCCTAGTTATTATTTTATGACTTCAATCATCTAAAAAGCTTTTCCCTAGCATTATCTAGAGCAAATCTTATAGACGCTGTTTATAGGTGATCTCATGAACTGTGCTGCTCGAGTTGGCTAGTGTTAGCACAATGATTTGTTCGTTAGCTCGTTTTGATATTTCAAATATATTATAATTAAGGTTTAGGTGTAAAATTATTAAAAATTTATTATTTCTTTTAGTGTTTTTCAATTATTTTATTATTATTTATTATTTTGTTACAATGATTATTTGAATTAAAATTTTAAATTTTTATAATAAATAATATAATTTATCAATCAATACTTAATTTGAATTCATATTGGAGCTGAAATTAAGGTAAAAAGTTAAAATTGACCCAGTCACATGCTAATCTTATAAACTAACTTATATAAAGTAGTGTTAAGAACATATATCTGAAAGCGTTTAGCAAATTTCTTGGGGGTTCATGTGTATTTTAATGAATTTATATATTTAAAATATAAATTTATTTTTATGCTTATTAACTAAATTAGCAATTTATTTATTTATTTATATGACATATAACATTTAGCTTTACTCCACTGAAGCTATAGCTTGATGTTGGAGACTGATTTTTGGCATTTTCTCATGGATTTGGTGCAGCAGGGTTCATAGCTCATCAAGGCCCAAATTTAGCTGTAATATCACATGATATGCTCCGGCCCATTTAACAAGTAAATATATGGGCAAGAAATATAAATTTTGTTTCATTCCATAAGTTTAACAATTGATGCAATAAAGATGAAAATAAACAATTGGTTGAAAACAAAATTGAACTGACAGAAAAGAAAAAAATGCGAAATTAAAAAGTCTTGAAAACAAATCTAAATTTGAAAAGCCTTATATGCTTCTCTGATTGACTGATTGTAGCCTGCTATATAAACATTTGATGGGTGAGCTTGATAAATCAAAACTCAGTCCGGTTAGCCATAATAAGGGCTTAATACCATCATAATAACATTATAATATTAGATATATTTCATAAATGACGATCAAAGCATGAAAACGTAACTATAACATGTTCATCAGTGTATATACACAAATTTGAACTTGTAACATCATATCAAAGCTATAAAAGAAATAATAAAGTATTTACACATGAAATCATTATGATCAAAAATAAAATATGTCGCAAATATATAAATGAAATTTAAAGGGCATGACTCTCAATCTTACAATCAACTAGAAATTTAATACAAATTGCAATGATAACACTCACACCAACGAAGGGTGTTTTTTGACCCTAATAAATAACAAATACTTACCTCCGTCAACCAGTTCAAACCTTTCATTCTATGTGAGATCCGCTAAGCAGCACCTAATATGAGTCCTACAAACTAAACATATTTTATTTATATTTTTTAATAAGTTGTCATCTATAAGTTATTATAAACATATGATTTATATATAGAGGACGGTCTGTGACTACAGGTGAGAGATGTGAGATACCTTAGGTTTGATGGCTTATAAATAGCGAAGTGATACAGTGGGGAAGTGCAGGAGAAGGTTTGTTTACACGAATTTAATGAATAAGGAAAGTGACAAGCAAAAGTGGGAGGAGTCACGTGAATCATGTGATCGGAAAGAGAAACACAAGAAAATCAAGGCGAAAATAATGAAAATTTCAAACAAAAGTAGCAATGAACAATAAAGGAAAGAATTTCACCCAAATTTGTGT
The DNA here is from genome assembly GCA_002079205.1 of Phalaenopsis hybrid cultivar. NCBI lineage: Eukaryota > Viridiplantae > Streptophyta > Magnoliopsida > Asparagales > Orchidaceae > Phalaenopsis > Phalaenopsis hybrid cultivar. The sequence goes on along the minus strand of JXCR01074983.1, from coordinate 21,807 downwards.
GATCGGGGACGTCAAGACGGTGCGAGATCTGGCGAAGTAAGGAATATATAACAATCAACAATTAACTGTTATATATTCTTATGCTCCTTGAAGTTATTTTTTTGGTTTTTGATAAAAAAGTAAAACACTTTACAATGATTAGGTTGCAAGGTTCAGAGTGTCTCTTCCTAAGGACCATTAGAATTGCTCTTCAATTTACCTCCATGGTGCGTCTTCTGTTGTCTTTTCTGATCATCTATGTTCTTTCATTTGTTGTAGCATTTGTTGCTCACACATTAAGCTCTAAATCTGCATCTATAGCTCAATCCGCCAATTTTTTTTGTAGATAGCACACTTGACAGCGAATAAGTTTCTCTTAATATATTCTTGTGAGCCGAAATGAAAATGATAAATATTGAGATCCTCATGCTGACAAAGCGAAGGGACAAATCTAACGATCTTTGTAAATTGAGTTTCGTGCTCACGAATGGTCTTTGATATTGCTCCATCTTTCTCAATATGCTCATCAACTTGGCACGATCTAACATAAGGTAACATTACTCTAGAAATAATCTCTCAAAATTTCCCCAAGGGATTACTGCATTAGGTCCAAATGTATTGTGGCAGTGAATCTCCCACCACTTTTCAACTCCTTCATTTAGTTGGAATTTAGCAATATCCATCTTCTAGTCTTCAGGACACTTTATATCTCGAAGTCTCTTCTCAATACCATAAAGCCATGCACCTGACTCGATTGGCTTTGTCGTGCAGTTGAAGGTAAGAGGGAACATCTTCAGAATATGGTCAATCGTTTGATCTATGGTACTCTTGTTAGACATCATTACTTTATGGTTAAGTTGAGCTTTCACAGTGGCAACTTGTGATATCAATTGAGTTGCTTACGCTGTTGGTTGACCGATTTGTTGCACCAACTTACAATGCCTCTTCTCCTTGTCGCAATTCTAAACAATTGAAATTCATACAAAATAAAAATCAACTAAATAACTAGCTAATTAAAATTATGATAACTTATACCCCACTCATTCTTAAGAATACAAAGGGATATTAAATACAAAAGGTAAGAGATATGGAATACAAGAAAAAAAAGGGATATTAAATACAAAAGATAGTAGATATTGAATACAAAAATAATGGATATTGATTATGAAAGATGAGATATTAAATACTAAACATATGCTTTGATACCACTCTGTCACACTGCAGGTCTGGAAGGTCGTACACCATGACAACGTAGAGCTTGATGAAAGGATTTGAACATGTTTTATATAGTCAAAAGAAGATATGATATACAAATAGAAAGAAAACAAGCAAGAAAAGATAAGTTTATTTCATTGCATAAGTTTAATAACTGGTAAAGCTAAAATGGAAACAAATAACTGATTGAAAATAAAATTGATTGACAATGGAGAAATAACTACACAAACCACAAAAAGAAAAAAAAATACAATAACTAATATGAAAGTGAAAACATCTTAAAGTAAATTTAAAGCTAGAAAGTCTGATTCGATGGAGACGATCCTTCGAGTGAATGAGTGCAACCTACTTTCTGAAAATTCAATGAGTATGTTTGTCTAGTCAAACTCAATTAACTATTATGTAAACCTTAAACATCAAATGAAAGGAACTTAATTACAAAAAGTGTATCAAAATGTTTATAAACATGAATATAAGTGATTTAAACTCATACACATTCAAGTAAATATTTATATATTTACAAGATAATATACATGTGCACCATTGGTATGTATGTATGTATGTATGTATACATGTGCACATACATACATACATACATATAGATACATACAGACATACATACATACATATATA
>JXCR01074983.1:0-12662 GCA_002079205.1 Phalaenopsis hybrid cultivar | reverse complement strand
TTCACTTATATTTCTTCATCTTCAAATAAAAATGGACAAGTTAAAAGAAAATCAACCAGCTCAGATTTTTTGGATGGGCCGTCTTTTATATTGTTCTTGTAGATCCCATCTGAAAATAGCAACTGCTTTTGTGTCCTACCTATTCCTAATCATATATGGTGAGTTTTAAGAGCTTAATGGGCTTTGACATCATTGAGTAGAGTTTTCTATGTTATTACTTAAATTTCTTAAGAATTCCACCTTGAATTGTCATGCATATTTGAATACTCTTGTCCCAAAAGCCATAGCTTCACCCACGCTAGCCATTTTAGTTTTGATTGCGTAATAATTATTGCTTACATATTTCTGTAATTTGGCATATACTTTGGATAGAGTTATATTGTTTAAGTACGGGCTATTAGTGATGAAAATCTTTTGTGAAAAGAATTAAAATGGCCTTTCAACTATATGTGAGCGGTCCTTTTTTTTTTAGATTATGTAAAACCCTCCATTTAGTTTTTAGATCTTTAAATAAGAACCACAATAGTCTTGCCGTCTAAACTAATGGTCATTGAAGTTAACAGTGAAAAATATTGATATGTTAGGATTATATATATTTTTTACTTAAATTATTTTTTTTTTGTACATCAGCTAATTTCGTGTATAATATGAAACTATGAGTAGATTAAGAACTTGCAAATTGCAGAATAGTTTGATTTTTTTTATAATAATTCGTTTACCTTTTTGTTAAATTGCTTCTTTTATGTTAGAAAAATTAAAATATTTTTTGTTACAATGGAATTTACATAAAAAAAAATGACAAAAAAAATTATTTATTATAAATTTCAACTTGTCTATAATCTAGATGACTTCAATCTACTCCAACGGCATACAAAGTTAGTTATTGTTAATGAATAATTATAGTAAGCAGGAAATTTGATTTATTAAAAAATTCAAGTAAAATTATATTTTTGAAAAATAGGACTATTTTGGTCATTGTTTAAAGAGTTGGGGATTAAATCAAGCCATTTTAATACTTTTCTCAAAACCTAAAATATAGAACTAAAATACTAAAAAATATGGAGGCATCTAACTTTCGAGTTGGAGAGCCATTTTAATACTTTTCTCAAAATCTTAGAAATTGATGTGATATATATATAAAGTAGAAGAACGATCGACGACGAAGCAAAAAATAGAACGAAAAAATTCACACCATAAAATAGTAACACAGCGGAACACACAAACCTACGTAGTTCGGCAAATTGCTTTTGTCCACGGAGTTGCAGACGATTTTACTACTTAAGGAATTTACACCAGTCGATTGTCTCGACTTACAATAGCGAACTCTTTCTCTCACTTCTCTTCTCTTCTCTCTCTACACTGAGATACATTGAAGAGGATAAACGTACAAGAGAAATAAACTCAATTTTTCTTCTGCCACATGCCACTAAGAAGAAGTCAAGGGAAAATAATCTTCTCCATCATCTTTCTTTTTCCTTTTACCGCAAGGAACTACCGCTTGCACTTCTCTTCCATTGTCCCGTGGAAGCCCGAAGAACACAGAAAGTCTGTGCTCAGAAACTGAAGGAGTCATGTGATACATTTCTTCTTCATTTTGCCGCGAACCAAAGCCAAAAATCGCCGAAGAAGAAGCCTTAGAGAGCGATACTCCTCTCGCTCGAACCACACACACCACACACATCGGAACTGCTGCCTGTTCGCGACTTAAAGAAGCTGAGGGTGGCGTAATTTCGTGAATCATAGGCGAGAGTAGTTTCTTTGTTCGCAAAAATGGGAGGCGCGGCGATTTGCGAACTGGAGCGAGAGCGGGAGCGGGAGCGGGATCGTGGTCGCGACAAGAGCGGGAGCCGGAGTCGGGTTGGGCGTTCTTTGAACCGGGCTCCACACAACAAATCTCCCAGTTGGAGACCAATACACAGACCCCAATGTTTTCTTCCTCAAATGGATATACTCCACTAGCGGCGTCACCTTTTTCTTCAAATATAAATCCTCCGCCTCTGCAACTCAAAGCCCCTATCTTCACACCAGAAGATCAACTGAAGCTGTGCACAAATTCAGTTTCTGAAGAGTAACACCTTTAGTCAACATATTAGCAGGATCCACATAGCCTTGTACCTCCAAGTTATTTCCTAGGTTAGTATTGTCTCTGCTTACAACTCTCACTGCATGTACAATATCTTGCCCCTACCGAAAGCTTTTTTCAATAAGTTTAGTCTTGTATCTATTATTGTCATCAAACTCAGTCTATACTCGGTACACCCACTTGTTGTGTAATGTTTTCTTCCATAGTGGAAGTTTTGCCAGCTCCCACTTGCTCGAATTTTCATCTTGCAAAATTTCTTCACAGCTCTGTGGTTCTCCACCATCTGTCTGTGGAACAATAGGAATGAGTGTTCTGGACCCACTCTCCTCTTCACTTCTATCATCAACAGAATTATGAACTGCTAACAATAATGCATCCTGTACTTCTTCAGATGCCACATTTGCGCTATCATTCTTCATCTTCTTGGGATTCATGTAGTTCCTCTTTTTGTGGTTAGCATTGCCACAATTCTAGCAGGTTGTCTGCTGACCAGACTTTGATTTTGATCTCCCTCTATTTAAGTTCTTGTCCTGTGATCTTCCTCTGAAATCAACATTCAGTGCCGAACTCGTACCTGAGATCTCGCCAAAATCACTTCTGCGCACCTCCTCAGCCGAAATCAAATCACAAATATCATCACATTTAAGTTTAGATTTACCTGCATAACTGCTAACTCTCATTCTCATGGCTTCCCAACTATTTGACAATGAAACCAACAATATCAACGCACGTATTTCATCATCAAAATCAATTTTAACAGACGACAATTGATTTGTGATAGTATTGAAATCATTCAGTTGTTGAGCAACATAAACACCTTCCGTAATCTTCAAGTTGAATAATTTCTTCATCAAGTACACCTTGTTATTCGCCATCATACATACTTAATAAGGCTGTCATAAGATCTGGAGTCGTCCTCTCCTTGACGACGTTGTGTGCAACGAACCTCAATTGGGTCAATCGAATAACTTCCAAAACTTGTTGATACAACAAATTCCATTCAGTCTCATCCATCCTTTCAGGTCTTTTCCCCAATAATGGAAGATGAAGTTTCTTCCCATAGAGGTAGTCATTTATCTACATTCTCCAATAACTAAAATCTGTTGTCAAATTTTTCGATCCCTGAAACTTTCACTTCATCTGTAGCCATGATTCTTTCTCATATTTGAAACACTGCTCTAATGCCAGTTGATGTGGTATATATATAAAATAGAAGAACAATCGAGGACGAAGCGAAAAAGAGAACGAAAAAATTCACACCAGAAAATAGTAAAACAACATAACACACAAATTTACTTGGTTCGACAAATTGCCTACGTCCACGGAGTTGTAGAGGATTTTACTACTTGAGAAATTTATACCAGTCGATCGTCTTGACTTACAAGAGCGAACTCTTTCTCTCACTTCTCTTCTCTCTCTACACCGAGATACACCAAAGAGGATAAACGTACAAAAGAAATAAACTCAATTTCTCTTCTGCTACAAGCCACCAAGAAGAAGCCAAGGGAGAATAATCTTCTTCTTCTTTCTTCTTTCTTCTACCGCAATGAACTACTGCTTGCGCTTCTCTTCCACTGTCCCGTGGAAGCCCGAACAAGAGCACAAAAAAACCATGCTCATAAATTGAAAGAGAGCCGTGCGATACCTTTTTTTTTTCCTTCTGCTGCGAGCCAACGCCAAAAACCACCGAAGAAGCCTTGGAGAGTGATACTTCTCTCGCTCGAACCACACACACCGCACACACCGCACACACCGCACACACCGGAACTGCTGCTTGTTTGCGACTTAAAGAAGAAAAGGGTGGCGTCATTATGCGAATCATAGGCGGGATCAGTTTCTCTGTTCGCGAAAATGGGAGGCGCGATGATTCGCAAACGGGAGCGGGATTGTAGTCGCGACAGAGCGGGAGCGGGAGTCGGGCTTGGCGTTCTTTGAACCGGGCTCCACACAACAAGAAATATGCTTATATGGGGGCATCAAACTTTCAAGTTCACTAGGGTTTTAAAGTGCACTGGCCTGGTCTCATGGTATTAAAATCTGCATAATTATGTGATTCTTCTTTCAGTTCATCTTCCTTTAAACTTTAGCATTTAATGCGATATATCTTTGGCATTAGCATTGCATGAAAAAAAAAAAATTACCACCATTTCCAATCAAGCTTGGTGAAGAAGATTGAGAGTAAAGGTCGGATTGACTTCTATTTTATAGCCAACGATTGTAAAATCTATGAAATGAATCCTAAAATAATGGTCAACCTTTGGCAGTGTATGAATGTTGTTTTGTAGCAATTCCTCACTTTGATGGTACTTTCACAGATTTCAGCATACCCGAAGGCAACAGCGGTGCTTGTGCAAAATCATGGGATATATGTCTGGGGAGATTCTTGGATTAGTGCCAAGACTCAGGTTTTGTAATTTGTTTTTATTTTTTTAACCTGAAACTTTAAGTTTAGTGCGTTCATCTTAATTAGTTTTGAAATTTACCTGAATATTTTTTTTTCTTCTGCAGGTTTGTTTGTTTCCAAATTCTTTTCTATATTTTATATTTTTAGCCTTTTCTTTCGCAAGCATTTTTGGGATGTATAAAATATGCTGGATCTCTTTTGTTTGCCAAATCTTTTTTTGTGCAGTCCTGATTGATATGTTCAATCTGTTGTCATCTTTAGCAAAACTTTATGAAGTAGATGCTCTACATATTTCCTTGTACATCTCAAATCTCAAGTGTGAGTTTGAGTATGCAAATCAAAATCCTAATTTCGTGAAGTAACTAAAAAGGATCTTCATCATCATACTCTTATTTTCATATGACAGATGGGAAACATGTCTGAAATATATCGAGGGATGAATTAAGAGGACCAAGTTTTTACCCAAGATTAAGTCCACTTATGTTAGATGCACAACTCGCATTCATGGTTAGGCCTGACCTAGGGGTTGACTGGAAGCCTAAGGAGACAAGGACAACAATGCAGTGCTTCCATTTAAAATCATATTTATTTTGGATATTTTGTACATAATATAAATGATAATTTGTTTAGATTTAGACACACAAACACACATCAATTTTTGGCTCATTTAATAGCTCGTGTTCGAATTATTCGTTAAAAACACAAGCGAACACAAACAAAAAACAATTCGAACACAAGTAAATTTCACGTTTTAGCTCAAAAGAACTAAATAATAGTAGGACACAATGGAGATACATGTAGCCGATCCCACTTAGTGGGTTAAAGGCTTGTTTTTGTTGTTATATCCAAGTTTAAATCATACATGTTTGTTTGATCATGTGGTTCTTCGTCTTCTATTACACAAAATTGATGTATGGCCAAATCCAACATCATACATCTATTTTCTAATTAGTTTAAATGAGCCAATTTTGAGTTGAACATGAGTCATACTCGAACAAGAATATGCAAATCAAGCCGAACAAGATCACATTGTCTACGGGCAATTTCAAACACAACCCAATTTCAAATGAGCTAAACTCGAGCCAAGCCCGAGCTCACTCAAGTTCGGCTTGTTTACAACCCAGCCCCCGCTCAGGGGTTGTTTCATGAGTGCTAACACTTTCCACCACTTCTAACAAGAGGTGTATGGTCGATGTCATGAGATATTGCGGTTGAGAGTCTTTGAATCCACCACACTTTACAAAACAAGCATAAGCTTTTAATATATAGCTATATTAGATTTTCTTGTCACATTGAAACTGACGCGGGGCTTGTGGGTCCTGACCAGCTTGGGTAGAAGATTGGTGGGAGGCTCGATCGGATCGGCTAGGCTCCACCCCCCTCCTTGCTGGACTAGATCGGCCAGGCTCCCGCCGCCCTAATCTTCTCCGGAAATTATCTTTCCTTCCTAATCCATCCCTTTCTACATAGGCTTCATTTAAATTATTTCTTTTTCCATCCACCCTCCTTTATTTCTTGTCCTTTCTTCTACTTGCCTAGTCTAGCTACTAATTTCCTTGTACTTATAGTTGTTGTTGGCTGAAGCTAATCAGTTTTTGGTTTACCTCCAATTTCAGTTGAGCCTCTAAGATGTTCCTCTTCTGAGGGTTGTATCTGACGACAAACGATGCTTCGACTGTGTCTCGCCCAATTTGATGACTATCTCCATTCACCCCTCTCCACCCTACCGTCATTCTCCTTTCCAAGACGCCCAGACTGACCTGTCCTCCCCTGCTCTTCGCTAGCAAGCCACAAGTCACTCTAGTCTTCCCCAGCAGCACCCCCTCCTTGCCGGTGTCTCACTGTTGGCCGACAACGTCCTTCAACACTACCTCGCCAACCTTCCAACCAGTTGTTTGCCCAACTGGCTGCAAATCCAATCGATCTCTTACATCGACCGCCACACCTCCCCGGGCACCACCAGCCGGCTGACCACCTTCCTGTGTCACCCTCATTCACTATCGACCACCCCTACATCCTTCAGCAAGTTGTCGACCCTCAGGTTTCTCACAGCAGCCCCCGTACTCCCGTCCCGATGCCTCCAGCCGATCGTCTGCTTTTCGGTCCCCTCCCAACAGACCACCAAGCATCTTTTCTCCACCTCTAGNCATCGACCGCCACACCTCCTCCCCGGGCACCACCAGCCGGCTGACCACCTTCCTGTGTCACCCTCATTCACCGTCGACCACCCCTACATCCTTTAGCAAGTTGTCGACCAACCCTCAGGTTTCTCTCAGTAGCCCCCGTACTCCCGTCCCGATGCCTCCAGCCGATCGTCTGCTTTTCGGTCCCCTCCCGACAGACCACCGAGCATCTTTTCTCCACCTCCAGCCGATCTGACGACCTCACTCCATCACTCCAACAACTCCCTCCATCGGCCAAGCCAACCACACCGGCTCGAGAGGGTCGTTTTTGTCCTTTTGTTGTTTCTTTTTATTTTTATTTATGCACTAGTTATTGTTTTTTACTGTTTACATGTGCTATGTTGTTTTATGTTGAGGAGAGGTCCTTGTAGTCTTTGAAGTCGGCAATAAAATGCGCGTTTGAGTTGTAGTTTGGGTTAACTTCAGTATCAGAAACAAGGTGCATTATTACTTAATTTGTAATTTTTCTCAGCCATGTTGTAATAGCGTGCATGAGTAGTTATGTTTTGGTGGATTTTTCCGCCTTGTTGGAACATGCACAATTTCGTAATATTTTCCTGTAATTATACCTTTCACGGTTTAAGCGGGGAAATAATTGTGGAATAGCAAAGGACGGTGAATGTGGAAAATTGACAACATTTAGAAGAGGTATGAAGTGAAATCTGCTGTTGGACGACAGATTCAGGGTTGATCGACGACTATCCCGGCTGAAAACCATGAGCTTGATGACTAAACAATGTGGTGCGAAGGTCAAGGAGGTTCACCACATACTTCTGCACGAGCTGCAAACACACCACTTGCAAAAGAAAAGTAATAAAACTCTCCTTAGGGTAGAAGTCAGAGATACAATTTTATAGCATAAAAAAGTCAAAAGATTGAAAAAATAGAAAATAACAAAATATAAATAGTTCTATGATAGAAAATAACCCAACTATAAATATAGAAATAAGAAGGAAGTACATAAAAAATATGTTAAATTTTCGAAGTCTTTTGCCCTAACACCCTATCTGAATTGGTGATCATGGGAGCAATTTTGCGGTATTGCGGGATCATTCATCTTCGTAGTTACACTCTTGTGTCATTCTCCCCAACTAGGAGAGGGTTCTTCTTTTTTCCTGTAGACTTCCAGAATTGATTTACCACCATAATAAATTCATTGCACTGCTATGGTGTAAGCAGTCACTACAAAATTTATGCTCATATCCATTTCATGTAACTCTAAAACATATATGTATTTCAAAGCATGTCCTTATAGAATAAATAATCATCCTACTTTGGCACAATCAAAGTTGGAGCTGCATCTGGGTTAGTAATATCACGAACCAAGAATTTAACCATCAAGAGTGCCACTTCTCATTTTCTGTTGGTTGCATTCCATCGATGAGTTGGTTTGGCAGAAGCAATTTTGAAATGAGATCTATGACATGTAGAATCTCTCTAGGTAGTATCCATTCTGTAGAACTGTTAGTCAGGACGTCTGGTAACTCCCTCAATAGAGGTTGCCCCTTTTCTGATATGGACTCATTAGACTTACTATCTTCTAAGACAACTAATGCTAATTTGGAGTCTCTCTCACGGGCTCAACTCTAATCACTAGTATTTCACCATCGTCTACTGCACAGGATATTTCCCTTCGATGTCTTCATTCTCTTCTATACCAATGTCTATTTCTTCAACTGCTGGTGCTTAGTGAAATATATTATAACACTCTCCTATCTGATGTAATGTATCAAAAATCATGTGACATTAAAAACTTCCTAATTGAGACAAATTTGAGAGTGCTTCTTGGCTCCACCCATTCTCCACTCTGAATTATTTTTTTCTTAGCAGGGTTGGCTTGGATACTCCACTTGGTTTGCTCTTGTTTTTTGACTTGGGGTTGAACTTTGCTTGTAAGGTGTGACAGTCATATAATGACCTTGTTGTTTCTCCATTTTCAAAACTAAGGTCTATACATCAAGTGGGGACCAGTATGGTTGCAGCTGCACCATATTACTGATAGACGATCTCAGCTCTCTTGGATTCCTCTTTACTGTGTGCTCCTGTAGTTTCACTAGCTCACTTTTCAACATGAATTAATCAAATTCAGTCATTTACTAATCCACAAAAGAATATCTCCGACACATTTGGTGGAGTTTTATGAATATATCATGCGTTAATATGGTGAAAGTCATTTATGTTGCATTTCTCTTTTCATTTTAGACTAAATAATGATTTTGCATTTTCACTCTTGTTGACGAAGACGCTTTAGGATCTCCCACCACAAAGAAACGTTCTTCTTGAGCTTGATGGCTATCAATTAACCTTTTTGTCTTGTAAACCTCTTAGTACTAAAAAAATTGTTCTACTATTTGGAGTAACTTGATAAACTCTTTTAGATCCATGCGACCCTCAAAATTTGATTTATCCTTGAAATCCCGTCCAAACATCTTCAAACTCACATGCACCTTTCCTTTCTCATTCCACAATCACATCCTTGCTAAATCTCATTCCAAAATATCTTCTAAAAACCCTAAAACGGTATCAGTTTCGGTCACGAGTAAGACAGGAAGATTTGCTGGTTGGGAATGGCGAACTCATAAAGATTTCGGTATTAGTTTCACTCTCAACTCTATGGTGGTTTGTGTGAGTTGAAAGTGAAAGCGACGTGAGATGAGGAATGCTTGAGATAGGGGTTGTTTGTGGGATGGGCTGCCTATCATGGACTTTGTGTGAGTTGCTCGTCTGAGGGAGAATTGTGGCGAGGCAGTTTGTGCCGATATGGGGGGACGGAGGGGTAGAGAGAGAGAGAGAGAGAGTAGATGGATGGTGAGCTATTGAGGATTTCAGTAGGAGTATGAACGAGAATTGGAGAACTTAGGTCTGGGCAGGGCCTGATGAGAAGCATGTCAGAATGAAGCTACTGCACGCAGGAGATAGTAGAAGGCCCAATGGAGAGGGATTGCGCGTCTCTATGCACCAAAGAAAAATAGAGAGCCAGCTTGAGATGGGAGCGGTGATTAGGTGTGTCATTGAGGTGGGAGAACGGGAGTGGAAAAGAGGGAGATGAGGCTAAAGAATTTACTTGCAAATGAGGTCTGAGGATTGAAATAGGTTGCTAGGGTGATGAGGGATTGCTTGGTAGTAGTAGCGTGAGAAAACAAGAGCCAAGGGAGTGCTAGATTGCCATTAGTTTTTTTTTTACTATTATTTATATAGAAAGGAGTGATAAGATTGGAGGATTGGGTGCCTGAGTATGGGAAAATTAGATGAGTTGCATTGTATTATTTCGTCTTGAATTTTTGTTTCTTGTGCATCTTGAGTTTTGCATGTCTCGATTTAAGAGTCATTGGATTTCGACAAGATTCATACAATATGGGTGTTATTTTCAAGTATTGTTTATGTCTCGAACGCGCTCGTGGATTTTTTTTTTTGAACGGAGTTTGTTTGAGTAAATTTGATATATTTCAAGGCAATTTGGGTCCAAATAATTCGCGTCATACTAAAAATCTATCATTTTCATCGTGCTTGATCATTTTAACTATAGAAGGTCACTTGGGTAGTTTTGATGCTCCAGATGAGTTCGTGGAGTCATTTTGCAAATGGAGGTTGTTTGGGCCACTTTGATGACGATCTAAAAAAATGTAAAGTCAATCCGCACACCATCATATACATGATTTGCACTTTCATCATTTTTTATTGAGGCCATTGTGAATGGTCCCTATAAATATTATAATTTAAATTAGTTTACATAGTTTAAAAATCTTTACTCATAAAATTATTTGTGTAGTATCCAAAACATCATACAGAAGTTTTGTTAATTTTTACTAATTTCAATATACATGTTAAGATAAATAAAATGCTACACAACATAAAATACGTGCGAAAAAAAATTATTTGTTAACTTGACCAAAATAATTCAGTCTTTGACATAAAAATTAAATCAAAATTATGAAATCTCTGAAAATGACATAAAGGTTAACTGAAAATTTTAAAATCTCTGTAAATTTGAGTTTCTATGAAATCTAATTAAATAAAATAGCAAAATTTGACATAATAGTAATGGAATTAAACTATGAACTAGGGTAACAATCACTTACCTAAAGTTGGATTTTTTTTTTCATTTGGCCCAATAGACAAAATTAGCTATAAGATATTTTAATCTCTATTTTCTCTCTCCACTCTCTCTTTCTTAGCCAAATGCGTTGAATTTTGGAAATTAAGTTCTATGAGTGGATTTTATACGAATCATATGATTTTATAATATAATATACTTAATTAATGATATAATGGTAATTATATGAAGTATTATTTTTTATTAAAAAAATTATGTAAATTCTCCTATATCGTTAAATATAAAACTTCAAAAACTATGAAGAATTATTCAATAAACTTTATATCATATTTAGAACAATTGGATACAATTGGTTTATAAAATAGGCATTATATGATCAGAGAAAACTAACTTCACAAATAAATGCTAATTTCTTAAAAGAAGTATAAAAAAATTATTATTTTCATACTTATAATATTCATAAGATTAAATAAATAGACACATAAAATAAAGTATAGAATGATCTATAATCTGGTAAAGACGGTTCGTAAATCGCACATAAATATATCCAAATTTCAAGCTTAATTGAATGCAGTATGTTTAGTTTTAATATATTAAATTCTCTTCAAATTCATAACAACAACAACAAGCCTTTATCCCACTAGGTGGGTTGGCTACATGAAACATTTTTTTTCATTGTTGAGTGAAATTCCCTTCAAATCAGAAGTATAAAAATACTGATGATTATACCAGGTATAAATTCAACTCTTAAAATTTATATAAAATCTATAAACTTAAATAAGCATGCAAGTTTTGTTAGATTCAAATCAGACCATTACAGGTAAATTCAAATATTGTCAAAAATGGTCATACAATTTTGGCACGCTACTATTTTATCCCTTAAAAAAACAATTTTCTAATATTTATCAATGAGGGCAAATGTTGAGAAAATATGGAATATGACTTCTAGCCTTAATTCTCTACTAGCAAGTAAGTTGAGCAATAATATCTCTCTTATGACGAACATCATAAAAAATGAAAGTGAAAAAGCTTGCGGGTGCCCTACCTATAGATCAATGTCATATGTTTCAACTTTTGGGCCTTTGTCAAGTATCTATGTGTGGCCTCTAATCCAAGTGCAATCCATATTGCACATTAATCGTAGGGAAAATGAATTCAAATGTTATACGTACATAAACCCTACCTTAGCATTGTCACCATAATATTAAAACTAAAGTAAGGGTGCAAGATGTGGTGTAAGCCTTGACCCATCATTATAGTATGATGAACAGTACGGGGAAAAAACACTAGTAAGGGCAAAAGAACATTGCCTGGGAGATTGTGCCATGTAAGAATAAAAACAAACTTGACAATACATTGTTGTGTCACTGATCCTACTACCGTTTTGTTTGGGTTGTTAATATGGACATTGATGAGTCACTATAATTGTATAATTATTTTTGTTTGATAATGTGTACGTGCTAATCATATATATACTATAATTATTCAATAATCTTTAGTAAACTTTATGTTTTTTACTTTTATTTCTCACAATGGTTTTCAAGCTTATATATCGACCCTTCTACTAAAGGATTTCGGGCATTTGGGACTTATCTAAACTATTTTTATGATTTGGTTTGGATGAACTGCTAGCATCGTGATCGTAATTTTTTTTTTCCAGAAACTGGTTGTCCAATCCAATTTCTTCCTGTGAATTGTAGAAACAATTCAATCAATGAATTGAAACAGTATGGTTTCAGGACTTCCCGTCTGTTGGGAGGACTGCCTGTCTTTCTCAGTTTAATAACCATGTTTCACGTTCATTTTGCTGCCGATTTTGTTGAGGCCATTTACCTGTCCAGTTTTTAGCTTTTATATTACAATAACCACTTAGGTCTGTTTTTCAATAAATGTATTTGCAGCTTTTTTCATTAAGCTTGCTTTACTGCCATTCTGCCT
>JXCR01074967.1:4893-17526 GCA_002079205.1 Phalaenopsis hybrid cultivar | reverse complement strand
TGTGCTCTTCTGATCTTATATATATATATATATATATATATATATATATATATATATATATTTAAGTGTCTTAATGATGTCATAATTTAGTAATATTGGGCTCGTCGTATTTGTTTTGTCAGACTCTTGACTTATCCATAAGCTTGTTTTATTTGAAATTTGTTTTATCTTCCAATTGTTCATTGTAAGTTTTCCAAAAGTTGTTCAACTATTAGTTATAGGCTTGGTTTGACTCAAATTAGACTAAGTTTAGTATCATTATATATGTTTCATAAAGCATATTTGTTTAATTATAAGTTTATTGAAATATTTTCTTTTAGATGACTTTCAATATTAGTTTGAATATTTATTACTAAAAAAATTGTTTTGAGATTCATGTCAGATGATTAAAATTTGTTGATGTTGTATAAGTGACATTTTTATATGCTGTTTAAAACATTGCCATTATATTTAATGGGCTTTATGACAACGGATGAGCTTTAACCTAAGTGAACTTAGTAAATCCAATGTTGAATGGTTAACTCACATGAATAGTTAGACAACCAATTTAATAATTTTAGTTAAACTAGGTTAAACTGTTTGAGAATTTTGATAGGATTTAAATGATTGTTATTTTTGTTAGAATAAAAAAATATAATTAAACGTTGATTACTTTATTATTATGATTGAATTTAATTAATTAATAAAATTAAATTAATCTATAAAATTTAACCAGTAAATATATATATTCACAAAACTAATTCATTGCCAATAAAATTTTCACTAAATCCATTATTTATTAAACAATAGTTTAACATTTATAAATAAATAATAAAGTAGTTATTAATTATGTTAACTAATACTTATTTATAATTTTATTGATTGTATAAAAAATTAATATATTTTTTTATTAATAAATAAATAAATAATGAGTATATTTTATATAATTATAAATAATATGATAATGCATTAATTAATTCATTAAATTAATCAAACTAGTACGAGTAAAAACAAATAAAAATGCTACTAGAAATCATTGCCTCCATCATTGTGCTCTCCCAATCCTTCCCTTTCTTTCCAAAACCCTCACACGTCTTCCCCTCCTTGTATCATACAAACCATCGCAATTGAAGCCATATTGGAAGGCATCAATGGAATTGCGACGCACAAAGACCACCAAAATCCTATAAGAAAGTGCATTTACATTAAATAATTAATTAATTATATAAATTAATAATCATTTTAAGTTTTTGTAAACTATTTACTTATTAACTAATAAATTTTAGTTAATCAATTATTAATTACATAATTAAAGAATTACTTATAAATTTATTAAATAATTTAAAATATTGATATATTTTATTTATTAATCAGATATTAAATAATTACATATAAATTTATCTATTATAATTAAATCGGTAAAATAAAAATTAATAATAGATTATTAACCAATTAATTAATTAAATTAAATTAAATCCGCAAGCTTGTCTCCATCTTCCTGGCTAAAAGCCTGAAGNACTAATAAATTTTAGTTAATCAATTATTAATTACATAATTGAAGAATTACTTATAAATTTATTAAATAATTTAAAATATTGATATATTTTTATTTATTAATCAGATATTAAATAATTACATATAAATTTATCTATTATAATTAAATTGGTAATATACAAATTAATAATAGATTATTAACCAATTAATTAATTAAATTAAATTAAATCCGCAAGCCTGTCTCCATCTTCCTGGCTAAAAGCCTGAAACATGCCCCCCTTCTCCAGTTTCGCCAAAACTTCCCATCTCTGCCCCAAACCCTCGCTTATGTCACCCCCCCTCCCGGTTTCGCCTAAAACCATCGCCTTCGTGGACGAACCTTCGCGATACAGTAGCCATTAGAGCTAGCTGGGAAGGCAACGACGGGATCGCGGTGTACAGTGACCAGCGAAACTACCGACTCTCTCAGTCTTCCGATCCGCTCCTATAAAACCAGAAACCATTGAGTAAGGTAAGCCTGTTCGCGTCATTCTTCCTCTTCGCTCGTCCCGGATTTACTAAAAACGCCGATTCACAGGATTTAGTAAATCCCGGATTTATCGCGAATCGGTTGAGATTTACGGGAGCTCAGGATTTACAGAGGCGCTTTTTGCCCTTCGGCAAAACTCAGCTTAAATCCTGCTTAAAAACTGGCTACCAAACAGCTTGTTGTCTTTTAAATTATCGGATTAGATTTGATTTGAAGGGTTTTTTGTGTTTTTATTATTAATTCTTTTTAACTTTGATTGCTATCNCTTAAAAACTGGCTACCAAACAGCTTGTTGTCTTTTAAATTATCGGATTAGATTTGATTTGAAGGGTTTTTTTTTGTGTTTTTATTATTAATTCTTTTTAACTTTGATTGCTCTTATTCTCTTCTAACGTATCGAGCTTGAGTTGGAAACTTGTTTAGCTGAATGGGTCGGGAAATGTTCATTTCAATTACAGTTTTTCTTCATTGCTGAAGCTTTGGTCCTGTTTGAGTTGTGGNATTCTCTTCTAACGTATCGAGCTTGAGTTGGAAACTTGTTTAGCTGAATGGGTCGGGAAATGTTCGCTGCTCCCTGTTCATTTCAATTACAGTTTTTCTTCATTGCTGAAGCTTTGGTCCTGTTTGGGTTGTGGTTAGGTGAACTTCAACGATTTTACCTAATTGCCAAAATTTTCTGAGGCAGCTCTGTTGGTTCGACCATATGGAAATCTAATTGGTTTTCAGTAATTAGTGATTAAATGGCAGTTAATTCCTCTTTTTGGCATGGCGAGTCTCCTGCTCCTGCGGTAGAGCTAACTTTAGTGGGGCAGCGAGTTACTTAATTCAGGTTGATTTCTGCTATTTTTTTGGTTGGTTTTCAGGTTATTTTCCTTACCCATGCATTTGGTGCNATTGCCTAAATTTTCTGAGGCAGCTCTGTTGGTTCGACCATATGGAAATCTAATTGGTTTTCAGTAATTAGTATGATTAAATGGCAGTTAATTCCTCTTTTTGGCATGGCGAGTCTCCTGCTCCTGTGGTAGAGCTAACTTTAGTGGGGTAGCGAGTTACTTAATTCAAGTTGATTTCTGCTATTTTTGTGGTTGGTTTTCAGGTTAATTTCCTTACCCATGCATTTGGTGTGATTGTGCTGNTATATATATATATATATTTAAGTGTCCTAATGATGTCATAATTTAGTAATATTGGAGTCGTCGTATTTGTTTTCTTGGACTCTTGACTTATCCATAAGCTTGTTTTATTTGAAATTTGTTTGATCTTCCTATTGTTCATTGAAAGTTCTCCAAAAGTTGTTCAACTGTTAGATATGGGATTGCTTCGACTCAAATTAGATTAAGTTTAGTATCCTTATATATGTTTCACAAAGCAGATTTGTTTAATTATAATTTTATTGAAAAAAAAAATTTAGATGACTTTCAATATTAATTTGAATATTTATTTCTAAAAAATTTGCTTTGAGATTCATGTCAGATGATTAAATTTTGTTGATAGTGTATAAGTGACATTTTTATGCGATATTAAAAACATTGTCATTATATTTAAGGGGCTTTTATGACAACGGATGAGCTTTAACCTAAGTGAATTTAGTAAATCCAATGTTGGATGGTTAACTCACATGAATAGTTAGACAACCAATTTAATAATTTTAGTTAAACTAGGTTGAACTGTTTGAGAATTTTGATAGGATTTAAATGATTGTTATGTTCGTTAGAATAAAAAATATAATTAAACGTTGATTACTTTATTATTATGATTGAATTTAATTATTTAATTTAATTAAATTAATCTAAAAAATTTAACCAGTAAATATATATATTCACAAAACTAATTANAATTATAAGTTTATTGAAATATTTTCTTTTAGATGACTTTCAATATTAGTTTGAATATTTATTACTAAAAAATTTGCTTTGAGATTCATGTCAGATGATTAAAATTTGTTGATAGTTATGTGATGTTAAAAACATTGCCATTATATTTAAGGGGCTTTTATGACAACGGATGAGCTTTAACCTAAGTGAATTTAGTAAATCCAATGTTGGATGGTTAACTCACATGAATAGTTAGACTTAATAATTTTAGTTAAATTAGGTTAAACTGTTTGAGAATTTTGATAGGATTTAAATGATTGTTATGTTTGTTAGAATAAAAAATATAGTTAAACGTTGATTACTTTATTATTATGATTGAATTTAATTAAATTAATCTATAAAATTTAACCAGTAAATATATATATTCACAAAACTAATTCATTGCCAATAAAATTTTCACTAAATCGATTATTTATTAAACAATAGTTTAACATTTATAAATAAATAATCAAGTAGTTATTAAGTATGTTAACTAATACTTATTTATAATTTTATTGATTGTATAAAAAATTAATATATATTTTTGTTAACAAATAAATAAATAATGAGTATATTTTTATATAATTATAAATAATATGACNTAGTTATTAATTATGTTAACTAATACTTATTTATAATTTTATTGATTGTATAAAAAATTAATATATTTTTTTGTTAACAAATAAATAAATAATGAGTATATATTTATATAATTATAAATAATATGATAATACATTAATTAATTCATTAAATTAATCAAACTCGTACGAGTAAAAACAAATAAAAATGCTACTAGAAATCATTGCCTCCATCATTGTGCCCTTCCAATCCTTCCCTTTCTTTCCAAAACCCTACGTCTTCCCCTCTCCTTGTAACATACAAACCATCGCAATTAAAGCCATATTGGAAGGCATCAATGGAATGGCGACGCACAAATNCTACGTCTTCCCCTCTCCTTGTAACATACAAACCATCGCAATTAAAGCCATATTGGAAGGCATCAATGGAATTGCGACGCACAAATACCACCAAAATCGTATAAGAAAGTGCATTTACATTAAATAGNCCAAAATCCTATAAGAAAGTGCATTTACATTAAATAATTAATTAATTATATAAATTAATAATCATTTTAAGTAATTGTAAACTATTTACTTATTAACTAATAAAATTTAGTTAATCAATTATTAATTACATAATTGAAGAATTACTTATAAATTTATTAAATAATTTAAAATATTGATATGTTTTTATTTATTAATCAGATATTAAATAATTACATATAAATTTATCTATTATAATTAAATTGGTAATATACAAATTAATAATAGATTATTAACCAATTAATTAATTAAATTAAATTAAATCCCCAAGCCTGTCTCCATCTTCCTGGCTAAAAGCCTGAAACATCCCCCCCTTCTCCAGTTCGCCAAAACTTCCCATCTCTGCCCCAAACCCTCGCTTATGTCACTCCCCCTCCCGGTGTCGCCCAAAGCCATCGCCTTCGTGAACGAACCTTCGCGATACAGTAGCTGGGAAGGCAACGACGGGATCGCGGTGTACAGTGACCAGCGAAACTACCGACTCTCTCAGTCTTCCGATCCGCTCCTATAAAACCAGAAACCATTGAGTAAGGTAAGCCTGTTCGCGTCATTCTTCCTCTTCGCTCGTCCCGGATTTACTAAAAACGCCGATTCACAGGATTTAGTAAATCCCGGATTTATCGCGAATCGGTTGAGATTTACGGGAGCTCAGGATTTACAGAGGCGCTTTTTGCCCTTCGGCAAAACTCAGCTTAAATCCTGCTTAAAAACTGGCTACCAAACAGCTTGTTGTCTTTTAAATTATCGGATTAGATTTGATTTGAAGGGTTTTTTGTGTTTTTATTATTAATTCTTTTTAACTTTGATTGCTATCATTCTCTTCTAACGTATCGAGCTTGAGTTGGAAACTTGTTTAGCTGAATGGGTCGGGAAATGTTCATTTCAATTACAGTTTTTCTTCATTGCTGAAGCTTTGGTCCTGTTTGAGTTGTGGTTAGGTGAACTTCAACGATTTTACCTAATTGCCAAAATTTTCTGAGGCAGCTCTGTTGGTTCGACCATATGGAAATCTAATTGGTTTTCAGTAATTAGTGATTAAATGGCAGTTAATTCCTCTTTTTGGCATGGCGAGTCTCCTGCTCCTGCGGTAGAGCTAACTTTAGTGGGGCAGCGAGTTACTTAATTCAGGTTGATTTCTGCTATTTTTGTGGTTGGTTTTCAGGTTATTTTCCTTACCCATGCATTTGGTGCGATTGTGCTGGTGTCGTTTTAGAAGCATCCGACATGTGTTATGACACATTGGATGATACAGCTGAACTCTTCTAAATTAATTGAGCCGTTAAATTAATTTAAGTTCAGAATAATTAGAACAAATAAGTCTCTGCTGTATAATTTTAATGAGTTTTAAATCAGTTGTTATAAATATTCTTATTTGAGGATATAGTGATACTTTGGAGTGGTAGGTGTATGTACCTTAGGTCTGTTTTACATAATAAGTTGGAGTTTATGAGCACATGTTTTCTCGAATTAAAGCCGGGTGACCAATTGGAAAAACATTTCAGTATTACTCATTTATAAGTGAATTTCATGAATAATTAAAGGCAAATTTCTTCAAAGTTGCTATTGGTCGTTCTATTTCATATGAATCCAAGTGTTGAACTGTAAAGTTAAGCATGGTGAAAGTAAGGATTTAAGATTAATGTGGAGAAAATAAGATGGTCAGTATGTGAGAGGAAAAGTGAATATATGGAGAGATTTTGTACGCAATGAAAAATATAGAAGCTATAGGATTTATTGATTTGAACAGGTATGAAAATCAGAAATGCACTGATAATGTGTACATATGAATTTAAATAAAAGAGAGTAAAGAAATGGCTTATTTTGAACATAAAGTCCTTAAAAGTTGCCATGAGTTATTTTGTTTGATATCACCTTTGCTTAAATCAAAGAAGATTGATACTGTATTCTTCATCTCATTGAGGTTCAGAGATCGGAGGGTTTACTCTTTGCCTGAAATTTGTGCAAACATTGCAGTTTAACACACACACACACACATACATGTGCATATCTATACTTTCTATTAATTCATTTTATATTTATAAGCTGTTACATTATCTTATTTTCTTTCATACAGACATACAAATAGACACACATATATGCATACATACATGTGTATGTCTATACTTTATATTATTTCATTTTATAATTATAAGCTGTTACATTTTCTTTTTTTTTTCCATCCTTTTCTTTTTCAAAATAAATACTTGCTACATATATATGCTCATCATATTCATGAAGTATTTATCTAGTCGTTATTTGATTTATATTGTTCATTCCTAACGTCAGTGATGCGAACTCCGTGCTTTGTTTCTCTAACAGGAATGGTCGACCCTGTAATGGGCAATTTGTTTCTAGTTGTTATATGTTGAAGAGAGTTCTTGTGAGGTGATGGTTGTTGTAGTATGTTATTTGTGGTGCAAATTGACCGCGTGTAAGTTTTTTACTCAAGCAGTTGAAATATTATTGCCGCTGGATTTTTTCTAAAAGCAAATTATACTTGAGATTTAAGGATGATTTGCATTGCCAACCTTTCTTCTCCACGAGTTTTCTGTGAAATTCCACAGCTAACTGTTACAATGTTAGATGCTTGACTCAGGATTTTGGTGGTGCTCTGAAACTGTTGACAATGATCTAAGCAATTGACTTTCTTTTGGGCATTTAATGATAGTTTTTATGTTAATAAAGATTTTCAGAATTATTTTCACTTGTGTGCCTGTGGGGTACTGGATTCTTAGTTTGGCTTCCTTCTTTTTCATTAGAAGACTTATGTTTGTTCCGGCAAGAGGCGTAGCTGTTCTTATTTTGTGATCTATCACCTTGTTATCTTTTTGTATAAATAATTTAATATAGATCCTAACAAGTTTATAATTTTTTGGTAAAAGCTACCCCAACTTGATTATTTGGCCTAGGCATGACTTATGATATAAGTGCGTTTTCATGGATTTAAATTTCTCACTAAATTTCTAATTCAACGATCATTGAGTTATTGGAGCACATTCTTTATTATTTTTTGGCTTGCTTGAGAAGGAAGTGAGTGATTGTTTTAATTGGTAATCTTTGAGCAATGAATTTATTTTATGATTTCTTGTATGTAATTAATCACATTATTTAGTTGCATTAAGAACTCTAGACTCACGGATGTCTACATCAAATGCTTAATTATTTGAAGCACAATTTTTCCAAGTCAGATAGATTGATGCAGACTCCCTCCATTCTTGTTGCATATACGGTCGGCTGTTGTAACCAGTTTTTTTGTTTTCAGCCCCTGTTTGGTGAAGCATCCCCATAGCTGGTTGTGTCAAATGGAAGAGCAATTTGCGTGCCCTGTTGCCTTTGGGATTTCCACCTGCATAGTTGGCGCACCTCGTCGCTTGCAGTACTTATGCTTTAGTAGCCAGTCTTCCAACTCTGAGGGTGATCAACATTGGCAACCTTTATCCTTATTCACTTATCCTCCATGGAATTCTACAATTTACTGCTATCTTAATTTTGACTCGAGACTTTGTAGAGTTCTAATATTGTTATACTGATCAAAGCCATCATTTCCCTTTTGATATTGCCTATAATAATTGATTGTTGGTATGTAATTGATAGTAATTGATATATTAAATTTTTTTAGTTCTCTGCAAAACTTGTGCTTCAGGGATGTTGAGTTCTCTGTGTATGGTGCATGTCTGACTATTTATTCACAGTGGTCTTTTTCGTGTTTCTGGCTAGGCCTAAATTTTTTTATTAATAGTATGTTACCTTTCTCTATTTTTTGCTACCTATTTTGATTTTAATTTTTATCAGTGATTGAATTTATTCACCACTACTATAACTTCTTAATTGAGGTTATGGTTCAATTTCTAACTAAATTTCTAATTCACTGACCATCCAGTTTTATTTGGAATGATTTTTTCTTAAGTTCCTTTGAAGAAAGCATGTGATTGTTTCAGTTCTTATATTTTAAACTTAAAATTGTAAATTTTGATTGCTTGGGCTTGATGCGTCATAGCTTTTAATTTTATTAAGAATTCTAGATCTTAAAAGGCAATATACATTCAGTATCTCATTATGCAGCACCCTTTAAAGTTGTATATTAGGTGTATGAGGGCATGGTTTCTGTTTTTATTAAATGTATACTGATTTTTTTTTCAACAGACTGCAGGTCCTGAAGTCTTTATAATGTTTCTGCTGCGAAATACACATCCTGTTGCCCCAGATCTACCTTCTATTTCAGAAACGAAACGCACCAAGGATGTTAGAACTGAACCCAAACCAGCTACAACATTGGAGGGCCTTATCGCCGAAGATCCATTTCCAGTTGAGAATGGTGATAAGGATAGTGACTTGAGCGGTGGATCTACGGTTTCCACTTCCAAGTT
This sequence comes from Phalaenopsis hybrid cultivar, assembly GCA_002079205.1. Taxonomy (NCBI): domain Eukaryota; kingdom Viridiplantae; phylum Streptophyta; class Magnoliopsida; order Asparagales; family Orchidaceae; genus Phalaenopsis; species Phalaenopsis hybrid cultivar. The sequence goes on along the minus strand of JXCR01074967.1, from coordinate 8,201 downwards.
CCATACTGATTTTGGAAACCACTTAGACGTTGCTGAAGATGAAGGATGGATAACAATTCCAAAAGGTATGTGTTACCCCAGCGCTTACGGGCAATTTAGTCTTTTTTTTATTATTGTTTGGTATTAATAAGGCTTAATATTTTGGGTTAGGTTATAATGACATTGTTATTTTGAGTGCTAGGGTTAGGGTTTGGGAGAGATTGCCTACCTCTCGAATTGTAAGTGATTATATTTATTCATTCGGATTGTGTACTTTTGTGTTACTAAAAATAAATATTTGGTGGTCATAATTTCTGTGGAAATTCGTCTCCAGTTTCTATCAAAATTGTATTATAGCAATTTAGTTCCACATTGAAAAGAAGACATTTTTTTTGGGAAGGGAGAGACAATGTTACACCAATGACTAAGGGCAATTTAGTTTTTTTTTTTTAAATTTTATTATTGTTTGGTATAAATAGGGCACCAAAATCCATTTCTTCCTTCTTCTCATTGCTCCCCTCTGTTTCCCACACGACAACAACACCAAAATCATGCATCTATCCCTCAGCCAAAACCCCACACCTCTTTCATATAACCCGCAACGACTCCACTGCTTCTAGTCATGAACACTCGCCGACAATCCTGCTAGTGAACTCCCGACAAGCTTTTTTCGGCAAGCCACTCAACTCTCTACTCTTACAGCAAATCAATTTCACGGCCTCTCTGTCTCTCCNCTCGCCGACAATCCTGCTAGTGAACTCCCGACAAGCTTTTTTCGGCAAGCCACTCAACTCTCTACTCTTACAACAAATCAATTTCACGGCCTCTCTGTCTCTCTCCCCTTTCATGCAAAGCCCCTGGCAGCCACTCTCCATCCCGATCTCCAAAATCTGACGCGACAATCTTCCTCGCATACCCATAAGCTTTTGCAACAGCTTGTCACCTAGCTCATGTACCTACCCATTTCCTACCTTCACTTACCGCAGTTCTGACCCTCTTCGGCGAGATCTCGCCACAACATCCCGTGGCCTATCCTTGCCTCCACCCATCGCCAATAACTCATATACTTCATTCAAAATTACGTCCAAATAATGCATATAATGAATAATTATATCTAAGTTAAATTGCAATAAGTAAAGTTTGCAAATTTTAAATCATTGGTAAATTTGGGACTTAAATTTATATAAAGAGAGAAGAGAGAGGGAGGTGGAATTGAAAAATAAAATTTGCACAACNCCTCTCTGTCTCTCTCCCCTTTCATGCAAAGCCCCTGGCAGCCACTCTCCATCCCGATCTCCAAAATCTGACACGAAAATCTTCCTCGCACACCCATAAGCTTTTGCAACAGCTTGTCACCTAGCTCATGCACCTACCCATTTCCTACCTTCACTTACCGCAGTTCTGACCCTCTTCGGCGAGATCTCACCGCAACATCCCGTGGCCTATCCTTGCCTCCACCCATCGCCAATAACTCATATACTTCATTCAAAATTGCGTCCAAATAATGCATATAATGAATAATTATATCTAAGTTAAATTGCAATAAATAAAGTTTGCAAATTTTAAATCATTGGTAAATTTGGGACTTAAATTTATATAAAGAGTGAAGAGAGAGGGAGGTGGAATTGAAAAATAAAATTTGCACAATNTGACTTGAGCGGTGGATCTACGGTTTCCACTTCCAAGTTCCATACTGATTTTGGAAACCACTTAGACGTTGCCGAAGATGAAGGATGGATAACAATTCCAAAAGGTATGTGTTACCCCAACGCTTACGGGCAATTTAGTCTTTTTTTTATTATTGTTTGGTATTAATAAGGCTTAATATTTGGGTTAGGTTATAATGACATTGTTATTTTGAGTGCTAGGGTTAGGGTTTGGGAGAGATCGCCTACCTCTCGAATTGTAATTGATTATATTTATTCATTCGGATCGTGTACTTTTGTGTTACTAAAAATAAATATTTGGTGGTCATAATTTCTGTGGAAATTCGTCTCCAGTTCCTATCGAAATTGTATTAGAGCAATTTAGTCCCACATTGAAAAGAAGACATTTTTTTTGGGAAGGGAGAGACAATGTTACACCAATGACTAAGGGCAATTTAGTTTTTTTTTTTTAAATTTTATTATTGTTTGGTATAAATAGGGCACCAAAATCCATTTTTTCCTTCTTCTCATTGCTCCCCTCTGTTTCCCACACGACAACAACACCAAAATCATGCATCTATCCCTCAGCCCAAACCCCACACCTCTTTCATATAACCCGCAATGACTCCACTGCTTCTAGTCATGAACACTCGCCGACAATCCTGCTAGTGAACTCCCGACAAGCTTTTTTCGGCNCACTACTATAACTTCTTAATTGAGGTTATGGTTCAATTTCTAACTAAATTTCTAATTCACTGACCATCCAGTTTTATTTGGAATGATTTTTTCTTAAGTTCCTTTGAAGAAAGCATGTGATTGTTTCAGTTCTTATATTTTAAACTTAAAATTGTAAATTTTGATTGCTTGGGCTTGATGCGTCATAGCTTTTAATTTTATTAAGAATTCTAGATCTTAAAAGGCAATATACATTCAGTATCTCATTATGCAGCACCCTTTAAAGTTGTATATTAGGTGTATGAGGGCATGGTTTCTGTTTTTATTAAATGTATACTGATTTTTTTTTCAACAGACTGCAGGTCCTGAAGTCTTTATAATGTTTCTGCTGCGAAATACACATCCTGTTGCCCCAGATCTACCTTCTATTTCAGAAACGAAACGCACCAAGGATGTTAGAACTGAACCCAAACCAGCTACAACATTGGAGGGCCTTATCGCCGAAGATCCATTTCCAGTTGAGAATGGTGATAAGGATAGTGACTTGAGCGGTGGATCTACGGTTTCCACTTCCAAGTTCCATACTGATTTTGGAAACCACTTAGACGTTGCTGAAGATGAAGGATGGATAACAATTCCAAAAGGTATGTGTTACCCCAGCGCTTACGGGCAATTTAGTCTTTTTTTTATTATTGTTTGGTATTAATAAGGCTTAATATTTTGGGTTAGGTTATAATGACATTGTTATTTTGAGTGCTAGGGTTAGGGTTTGGGAGAGATTGCCTACCTCTCGAATTGTAAGTGATTATATTTATTCATTCGGATTGTGTACTTTTGTGTTACTAAAAATAAATATTTGGTGGTCATAATTTCTGTGGAAATTCGTCTCCAGTTTCTATCAAAATTGTATTATAGCAATTTAGTTCCACATTGAAAAGAAGACATTTTTTTTGGGAAGGGAGAGACAATGTTACACCAATGACTAAGGGCAATTTAGTTTTTTTTTTT
>JXCR01074942.1:650-41270 GCA_002079205.1 Phalaenopsis hybrid cultivar | reverse complement strand
ATGGGGCATTCTGCTTTGGGAGTTGGTGAGAATCAATATATTAAAGAAGATGCTTGAACTTATGAGGACGTGAGATCTACTTAAGAATCAATTAGTTAATGACAGTGCTAATAATAAATTTGTGTGTTGGAAAATTCATAGTGATTGAATAATAAATTTAACACGATAATAGAATAATACATTTAATGTCTCAACGTTGCACGAAAATTCAAAAACACACATATAATAAACAAAATAACAGGAGAATAGACTTGTACTTTTTACATGAAAAACACAACAAGGAAAAAAGTTACAGGGCCTAACTCAATCAAAATGATTCACTATAAATTCACAAGTACAAAGATACAACATTATACCACAACAGGAAAGGATTGCAAAGTTACGCCAAGTATATTTTTGTCCATGCGCAGTATACATCGCTTGAGAACAATTGCTATTGGGTGTTATCAACATGTTTATACATCGTGTTAGAGGTAAGTCGTTCTGCAGTGCTCGTGATACTTCATTACTTAACAGAGTTCTTTGTTACTTAATTGAGTCCTTAGTTTTTCAACATGATACTTTGTTACTCAACAGAGTCCACCAACAATGGCGAGTAGGGGGCAACAGGAGGTGTTAACGACAGCTAGCGGGTGGTGGTTGATGGTGGCCGACGGGTTGTGGTTGACGGTGATCGACAACTACGAAGGTCAAAAGGTATTACTTAGTATTCAATCTAGAACAACACTGAACTTATGCTCATTCTCTTATTCTTGACCTTAATCATTCCCTCTCGAGTGAAGTGAGTGGGTCTAATTATAGTCTCTAGAGGAGGGGCAATTCATGACCCAAATTAATTTCCTTTGAAATAGAAGAATTTTTTTATGACCTGATGACTTTAATGATCTCATAATAGAGTGATCTTAGGCTCGTTAGATTCCTTTCGTCCATGCACTCGATTTGACTATAGACATGTCACATTTAGAGTTCATTTGACCCTCCAACTAACTATTCAAAGTCTCAAAATGTGATTCAATGGTTTGATACGAGTTTGATTGGACTCGGATTGGACCAATTTGGATATCATCAGGTTTCTCTTATCGAGACAGTTTGTTTGACAATGAATTTGTTAAAATTGGAGCCTCAGTGATTTTTAATTTGAACCATAACTTTTTTTTTTGCTTAAAAAAGCCTCAAAATCCATGCCAACTATCTCGTAATTTGTGCCAAATGATAAAACTAGTTGATGATGTATTAGTTGCCCCATATTTTTGAGCAATTTAGTTTGTATCGACTGAAAATAATCTAAATAATGAGAATAGAATTAAAAATCCAAAAAAAAAAAAAGAAATTTTGGAGTTGTTTGGCGGCCGACGGTGGTGGAGGATAGCAGTTGGCAACAGGAGCCTTAGGGTCTGTTTGGGGCAGCTGTAGCTTATTGAATAATATGTTGATAAACTGATTAAAAATAATCTGCTGATAAGCTAGGTGCGGTTACTATTACAAATTTTTATTTTTTTTGGAAAAGCCAAACCATTGCCAATAAGCTTCCACCACACGCGGTATGAAAATACTGTTTTCTGCGTTTTGAAAATGCATAAGCTGCCAAAACACGGTTTACCCAAACAGATCAGGTGCGTTTTCAAAACGCCACCGCATCAAATAAGCTGCCCCAAACGGGCCCTTAGAGTTTCAAAAGAGATATGATTTCAAAGGTGAAGAGGTTTTGGCATTAGAGAATCAGCTGACAAAGTGCAAAATCAAGATATTCATGTAGACAACTTCCCTCTCATTGCAGCTTCAGAATCTAGAGAGCACTCAAAAGTAGTTGGTTGAGGCACGTGCTAACTTTAGTTAGAGTACCAAGAGCTGGAAAGTTTTGAAATTGAAGATGTCGACACTTGAACAGGAGAATAAGAAATTGAAGTCCAAAAAGGAGGCTAATGTTGGTTTGAGATATGTGCAGGAGTTCATCTGGGGCTTTCTGAATGGGACTCGGACAATGCACCATCGAATCGGAGTTGACATAAAGAGATTAGTTTAGCCTCTGAAGGCCAGTGGAGAGTGACTTATAGGGGTGCATCTCTGTCGTTGAAGAGGATGTTATAGGTTGGTAAAAGTTTGTGTTCGTCAGTTTGTTTCTTCTTGTATCTTTACATCTGCTTGATGTAGTTTGTATATATTATGATAATATATTTATTTGTATATCTTTTGATTTATAGCTTGCTATACTTTTTGATATTGCATTTGTTTCACATTATATCCTCTTAATATCTTTCTATCCTTTATATTGCAGTACAATCTCATATTGCAAAGTTGAGAGTTATAAAAAATTTTAGAGTTACTAAGAAATTATCAACTCGTCCTAGGTTGAGTTTTCGGAGATGAACAGAAAAATCCCCTATCGACGGGTGCATAATATATCAGGGGTTGTTAGTTGAAACAGCTACTCGNATATATATATATATATATATTGATATTTTGGAGGTAATATGAAAGATTTGATCATGGCAATAATATAAAAAACAAGTTAGATATTCAATATATGAATACATTGTAATAGGATGGTATGTTTGTAAATGGCACATAGTTAATTAGTGCAAGTAGGGCATGACGCCAATTTTGAAATAAATAAGCATGAAGCTGGTCACGGATTAGGAGGACACAGACTAGTTATAATCGGGCATTCTACTCTGGGAGTTGGTGAAAATCAATATTTTAAAGAAGATGCTTGAACTTATGAGGACGTGAGATCTAATTAAGAATCAGTGAGTTAAAAACAGTACTAATAATATATTTGTGTGTTGGAAAATTCATAGTGATAGAACAATAAATTTAACACGATAATAGAACAATACATTTAATGTCTCAACGTTGCACGAAAATTCAAACACACACATATAATAAACAAAATAACAAGAGAATAGCTTGTACTTTTTACATGAAAAACAAAAAAAAAAGGAAAAAAATTACGGGACCTAACCCAATCAAAATGATTCACTATAAATTCACAAGTACAAAGATAGAACATTATACCACAACAGAAAAAGATTGCAAAAATACGCCAAGTATAATTTTGTCCATGCGTAGTCTACATCGCTTGAGAACAATTGCTATTGGGTGTTATCAGCATGTTTATACATCGTGTTCGAGGTACGTCGTTCTGTAGTATTTGTGATACTTCATTACTAAACAGAGTTCTTTGTTACTTAATTGAGTCCTTAGTTTTTCAATATGATACTTTGTTACTCAACAGAGTCCACCAAGAATAACGAGTAGGGGGCAACAGGAGGTGTTGACGACAGCCAGCTGACGGTGGCTGACGGCTTGTGGTTGACAGTGATCGACAACTACGAAGGTCAAAAGGTATTACTTAGTATTCAATCTAGAACAACACTGAAATTATGCTCATTCTCTTCTTCTTCATCTTACTCATTCCCGCTCAAGTGAAGAGAGTGGGTCTAATTATAGTCTCTAGAGGAGGGGCAATTCATGACCCAAATTAATTTCCTTTGAAATAGAAGAATTTTTTTATGAATTGATGACTTTAATGATCTCATAATAGGGTGATCTTAGGCTCGTTAGATTCCTCTCGTCCACACACTCGATTTGACTATAGGTATGTCAAATTTAGAGTTCATTTGACCCTCCAACTATTCAAAGTCTCAAAATGTGATTCAATGGTTTGATAGGAGCTTGATTAGACTTGGATTAGACAAATTTGGATATCATCAGGTTTCTCTTGTTGAGACGGTTTGTTTGACAATTAATTTGTTAAAATTGGAGCCTCAGTGATTTTTAATTTGAACCATAACTTTTTTTTTTTGCTTAAAAATGCCTCAAAATCCATGCCAACTGTCTCGTAATTCATGCCAAATGATAAAACTAGTTGATGATGTATTAGTTGCCCCCTATTTTTGAGCAATTTAGTTTGTATCGACTGAAAATAATCTAAATAATGAGAATAGAATAAAAAAAAAAGAAATTTTGGAGTTGTTTGGCGGTCAACGGTGTTGGAGGAAAGCAGTTGGCAACATTAGCCTTAGAGTTTTAGCGGAGATATGATTTCAAAAGTGAAGAGGTTTTGACCTTAGAGAATCAGCTCACAAAGTGCAAATCAAGATATCCATGTAGACAACTTCCCTCTCATTGCAGCTTCAGGATCTAGAGAGCAATTAGGAGTTGGTTGAAGCACGTGTTAACTTTAGTTAGAGTACCAAGAGCCAGAAAGCTTTGAAATTGAAGATGTCGGCACTTGAATAGGAGAATAAGAAATTGAAGTCCGAAAAGGAGGCTGATGTTGGTTTGAGATATGTGCAGGAGTTCATTTGGGGCTTTCAGAATGGGACTCGAGCAATGCACCATCAAATCAGAGTTGACATAAAGAGATTAGTTTAGCCTCTGAAGGCCAATGGAGAGTGACTTATAGGGGTGCATCCCTGACGATGAAGAGGATGTTATAGGTTGGTAAAAGTTTGTGTTGGTTAGTTTGTTTCTTCTTGTATCTTTACATCTGCTTGATGTAGTTTGTATATATTATGATAATATATTTATTTGTATATCTTTAGATTTATAGCTTTCTATACTTTTTGATATTGCATTTGTTTCACATTATATTCTCTTAATATCTTTTTATCTTTTATATTGCAATACAATCTCAGATTGCAAAGTTGAGAGTTATAAAAAATTTTAGAGTTACTAAGAAATTATCAACTCGTCCTAAGTTGAGTTTTCAGAGAAGAACAAAAAAATCCCCTATCGAGGAGTGCATAACCTATCATGGGTTGTTAGTTGAAACACCTGCTCAACGACCGTAACCTGTGATAAAAGATGTTGAATGAAATCCACCAAAGATATTTTGACCTATCACAGGCTGTTAGTCAAAGCTTATGCTTGATGACTGTAGCCTATTATGAAAGAGTTGTTGTAAAATCCATCAATGATGTTAGTAGAAGTTTCTTCTTAAGAAATATAACCTGTTATCAAAGAGAGCCTCTGAAATCCACTAAAGATTTGACCTATTATAGACTATTAGTTGAAGTTTCAACTTGATAACTATAATCTTTTATGGAATAGATCAAGTGAAATCAATCAAGAATTATTGACATATCTTGGACCATTAGTCGAAGCTTACTTTTAATGACCTTAGCCTATTATAAAAGAGGTTGAATCAAGCCCCCCTTGACGCCGATTAAATCCAAATTGAGGTATTATAAAATATTATGTATTTTATACTGCCCCTTGAAAATATGATTGTCACCATATTCAAGAATGGTGATGAGCAACTTATTATTATTATTATTATTTTTGATTCATTGTCCCCCAATAACGGTTTTATTTACATGAGCTTGTAAAAAGACCCTAAATTTTTAGAGAATGACATCATAAATCTTTAAAGTGAAGCATACAAAGAAGAAAATACAATTTCGTCACTCAAACAACACTGAGTACATCCGAATTTAACGATAAATTGAAGCAAACACTAATGAAATCAAACACATTACTACATAGAGATGCTCAATTTAACTATAGATATGTCAAATTTGGAGCTTATTGACCCTCAAACTAACCAGTCAAAACCTCAAAATGAGGTTTAATTGGTTGATTCGGGTTTCATTGGACTAAGATTGGACAAATTTTTGTACGTTCGTCTAATCGAGACGGTCAGTTTTACTATAAACATGCTGAAATTGTAGCCTCTATGGTATTTAATTTGAATTTAAACATTTCCTGCTAAAAAATAACTCGTGATCCNTATATATATATATATTGGGTGTGGCAATTTGTTTGTCAGTTGTAAGTCCCCTCTGGTTTGGGATTCGATTCCCCCCGGGTGTACAACCTGGTACTCAAATTATAGACGCATGAGAGATGACCGAGTGTAGGTGAGTTGGTGGCAGTTTCACGTCCTCGACCAAACAGGAATCAAATTTGCACATTAGATTGGTTGGGGGTCTGCCCTTCGGCCAATCCTTATGTTTATATATATACACTTCAAAGTAACCACAGGTTAGTTTAAGGCACAAAAGCTATTTAGGGTTAGGTATGGGGTGCATCTGAGTTAGCCTAAAACATAAACAAATCTTTCCTTAAATCTTTTAAGGTCAGCAAAACCAGCCATTTTCTTGAGGAAGAATAAATTTATTATATAAATAAATTAAAATTTCAGAAAGAATAAAATAATTCCTTTATTAGGATTTAATTCAAACACTTCTTCTCAATATTTCTGATTTTTTCCTTAAATATTAGACAAAAGGATTCATTTATGGGGGGGTGGGGAATTTAATTGTTTATTTATAATTGATTATTTAATGAGCTGAATCTAGGCCCGCCCTTGTTTATTGATAATTTTATTTTATTTATATTTTGATTTAAAATAAATCATGTTTAGTTGTAATGACTATTTTAAGAACACTCAAAACACAAATAAAATATTTTGAGTATATTTAAAGACAAAATAAAAACATGCAAAAAATACATAAACAAACACGTTTTTAAAAAAAATGAAAAAAATGAAAAATTAAAAATAAAAGATAAAATTGATGCCAAACGGGCCCTTAATAATAATAAAAAAAAAGCTACTTAAATCTGAAAGAGATTGGGTTACCAACTTTCTTTGAGAAGCTGAGATAAAAGCATCCACTTTTGGAGCACAGATTGTGGCACATAGAAGCAAAGCACCAACTCCAAATCCAGCAAGCTCACTTGCTGTTATATTCTCCATGCTTCTCTTACAACCAATTTCTGTCTATCACTGAAGAGTTTGAGGAAAGCATAAATAGCAATTTTACAAGGAGAAAAAAGGTCTAAAACAATAATGTGCTAACATTTCAGAAAGTAGGGAAGTGAATATTAAGATGTTTGGAGGTCAATTTCTCATGTTTTATCTCCTACAAGTTTGATGTAAAAGCAATATTAAATCAATAAAACTCTTGAATGAGAATTGGATTGAATTTTATTTTGATTTTTAAATTTGGTAACTATTAAACTCAGGATCAAATTCAGCCAACCTAGTGAAGCTCCATTATACCGAGTTTTTTCTCGTGGATGCCATCGAAGGGAATAAGGATCTCACTCTGTTTGATAGAGAGAGAAGGGGTAAACCGGAGAGCACAATGATGTAGAATCTAAGGTCAAATATTGGCAACAATGCACCTCTCTCGATTAAAGAAAAAGCGGTCGACGACAATCGTATTCAGTAATAACAGATTTTTATCTTGGCAAAGAAGTCAATCTAAAGTTTGCAGCGATATTTGTTGGCAAAATGGCAAGACTAGCCACACAAAAAGGGTTTGTCCATATGAGAAGGGTGCGCAAAATTCAAATTTGATGGATGTATATAAAAACACAACAAGTGAAGAGATTTATGATGCACTAGTTCTTAAAGAAAAAAATCCCATTGAGATCTGGATCTTAAAATTGCATGGTTTCATTTTACACAGCAAAAAGAGTTCAACATTACTTATTTTGCATGCAGGGGATTGCATGAAGAGTTTATCTTGGTAATAGTAAGCTCTTGAGAATGATGCAAGCTGATGATATGAAAATCAAGATTGATAATAAGATAATGTGGAAGCTTTAAAATGTCAAGCACATTTCTAGCTTGAAGAAGGGATTGGTACCGATAGGGAAACATGTGAAGAAGATTACATCTCAACTTTTGCAATAATTCTTAGTAAGTAACCAAGAATACAACAATGATAGCATGAGAAAGTAAAGATGATACCATATACAAGATGCCAAACACCAAAATAGCTGGCACAACTATTAAATTTATTATTGGTGATTTTGGAGGTGCAACACTAGACAATTTTTGTCAAGTGAAAGTATCTGAAGGATGGGAGAGTATCACAGCAAACATTATATCAGGTTCAAGGGAAAAAGGAACAATAAAGCAAAGTGATGTCAATGATTGGCATATGTATGACTGAGAATCTAAGGCAATATAAAGCCTCCCCATGGTTGATAGACAGAAAGTGAAAATAGGGAAGATTAACTCTATGAAAAAAACACATCAAGATTTAATCTCAATGTGAGAAATTCATAAAAAGTATGGAGCTCAATTTCCTAATATTCCTCTAATGTAAGTTTGATTTCAAAGTTATTTTAAATCCATGACTATCTTGAATAGGAATTGGAACAAATCTGACTTTGATTTTCAAGTTTGTTGGCTACCAAACTCAAGATTAAACTAATATTTTATATAATTTCATACTAACCAGCACATGATACTATTAAAATGAGATGAAATCAAAGCGTATGTTGCACCTCTCAATTTCTCCTGGTGAATCATAATGAAAGAAACAAGGGCCTCTCTCGAATCAAGAGAAAGAGGTCAGCAGTAAGCCGACGAGCTAATCGGTAAAAGTACACCTCTCTCAGTTCAAGAACAGGCAACTGTCAATAACAAGATTACAACTGACTTTGACTGCACGCTTATCAAGCCCTTGGTGGTTAACAATCTTGACCAAGGAAGGAGAGTAATCAAAGGTCGAGCTTTAGTGTTTGCCTATAAAAATCGACAGTAGGATGATGACTGGAGCAAGAAGCGAGAAGTGGCTTCTAGAGGTAGAGGAAGGTAAATGTGAAGGCTAGCAACTGTAGAGTAAAAAAAACAGACAAACTTTAATAAGTACTATTCAACTCCAAAGAGGTGAAAAAACGAAGGAAATCAAATCTATGTTATATTAAATAAAACTACACCATATTATATATACATATAATGATTTACATGATTTCCTCATAAATATTTTCTTGGTAAGGATTTGTTGATTTTTTGCTTTAATAATCAAGAGAGGTAAAGAAAAATAAAAAGAATGAAGAGATAGAAATCTAGTGAGAAAAAAATAAAATATTTGGGTTGTACAAATAAATTTTATCTTATAATTTTCTTTAAATCACTGGATCATTTAACTCTCTATGCAACCGTAGATGTAAGTGGATATCATCAAGAAACAACTATCTTTTATTCTTTTGGTGTTATCTTTGGAGCTTGATTTTTTTTTTCTATTCTTGCAATCATCATTTCTCTCAAGCTCACCCTTTTCCCCAGCAGTGAAAGAATGCAAATTTGGTTTCTTTCCCAAAAAGTAATTTTATTTTTGGGGTATTTACATACATAACACCCAATTCCTATGTATTTACATAGCTAACACCTTAATTATAACACCCAAATCTTTCCTATTACATAAAAAATTGTTGACAATTGGACCGTATTTAGGTCCCCTTTTCAAAAAAAGGAAATAATGTAAAAATTCTGGGGGTTTATTTGTAAAACATTGTAATATCCTATTTAAGCCGAGGTTATGCATGTGCAGTTTAGATTTTTGAACTATTCTTTCTTTTTGGTATCAAAGCCTAACCCTAGCCGCCACTCCTCTCTCACTTATCCCTCGCTAACCCTAATCATTGCTATAGTGCCGCTCTTCTCTTACAGCCAGCTGCTGCATCAAGAAGAATGATATAGGAGGAGGGTTTCGACATAGGGAGGAAAGCAAAAGCAGATGTCGACGGGTTGATGCATAAAAGGGTTCATGCAACTTCTGTGAATAGGGGGAGAAGACGGCGACGGTTTCGGACGACGTGGGAGCTTTTTCTAGGTTGCAGCACTGTAGCAACTACAGTGTCACGGACGTGGCACTATAGTTCCTATAGTACCACGCCCAAATTTCCTCTCCTTTCCTTTTTCGTTTCCCTCTCTCTTCTTTTCCTTTTATATGATTCTCCGAGTTTATTGCCTATTTATTTTATGTCTGTCTTTTCTATTTCTTTCCTTTTCCATGAAATCTTCTATTATAAATCCTTACCTATTATGTTACTTCTTTCTTAATCTATTTCCTAATCGAAACCATAGCCTAAAATAAGTCCTAATCCCTCTTACATATAAGGGTTGTTTTTGCTTATGAAAGGAGATTTGGGATGAGACAGATTTCTGAGTGTTGTCTTTAAGCATTCTTCCCATCAGAGGGCTGTATCCGATGCCAAGAAGGTGCTTCGACTGTAACTCGTTTGAGGTAGTGACCGTTACAAAGGATTTGGGTGGTGCTCTGGCTGTAACGCGACCCCAAAGAGACATTTTATCTTTCCGCAACCCTTATTGAAGTCTGTGTTGTGTCTTTATGTTTGTGTTGTTGTTTTGTTGTCATTTATTTCCTATTTTAACGAGTCATGTTTTAATCTTTAAAATTCAACAATAATATTATTATTTTTGTTGTGATTTGGGCTTCCTCCAGTATCATCGGGAGACCTCTGCGGTTGTATGGTAAAAGGCTAGGCGGTGAGGAGCAGGCAAAAGATTTTGGAGTTCTATAGAGATTTGTCGTCCACAACTTGCACTGTGTCATGAACCTGCTCATTGTCATAAGTCACAAATCTAAAGCATCTCAACCTCACCGTCTCCCGATCATTGATAAACTTTGACTCGAATACGTTGCCAAAAGGGCTGACGATGCTTTGTAGCGATTTGTCGTTTGATACTGCTCTTGGTGCAAAGCCAGAGAAGCGGCTGCAAAACCAGATTTGTTGTCTAAAGTGAAGACTTCAAATTGACTAAGAGTCTCTTCAAACAGGGGAGGTGCTGCCTTTTGATTGAGGATGGCATGAAATGGAAAGAGTTTGAGAGGTAAATGAGTGAAATTTTTGAGAAAGATAGATTCTGAAGTTTTGAAGTTCTTGGTCGGGCTCATACAGATAGCTAATGTCTCGATAAGAACCACTATTTCAACACGTACTTTGATGCAGGTGAAGCTTAATATCCCTCATGTAGATCTAAAGTTTGATAGACCAATCACGTATCTGAGTTGGTCGCATCGTATTGAGGCGGCTCTAGTAGGGAAGAGACTAGTGGGATATCTGTTCAGGACTAACCAAAGAGTGACAGTGTAGAGAGGAATAAGTGGAGGACGACATGCCTTAATCTACACCTGACTACTCAACTTGACGGTTCTGTCAATTTCATCCTCAGTAGATGTTATCGAAAGGTGAAGGACTTCTGGGCAAAGCTAAAAAAAATTTATGCTGGGACTGAGAACTATATGAGGGCGTTTTGGATTCAAAGTGAAATAGAACTAGTGATACAAATTAAAAGATTGATTCAGAAATATGTCATAAATATGGAGCGGCAATGGGCAAATCTTGATCACTTCTCATTGATGTTGAGTTGTGGCGATCTGGAGTGCAAGTAAGGAAGATCTTCACACAGATTAAGACTATGCAATTTCTGGCCCATATGAAGCCAACATTTGATCAAAGGAGATCAATCCGGCTAGCTCAAGCGATTATCCCTTCACTGACAAAGGCCATTGTTGCGACGATATAGGAGGAGAGTTGCATGAAGCTACACTCTGAGCCGTGTAGACTTCAAGTGCGCAATCACTTTTGGCTCCCTCAAGCTCAGATATGATAGATGTCCAAGGCGAGACTCACAAGTGCTACAACTATGGTGAAATTGGAAATCTGAGCAAGACCTATCCTAGGCCATCTAAGGAGAGAGACAAATGGACGTGGATAGGGTGGAGGTCATGGTCGTGGTTATTGAGAAGGTGAGTACTGGACAAATTTGATGATCGTAGAAGAGAGAGAGACAAGTGTGGTTTTTACCAATGAGGATCATGAATGTTTAGAGTTGCTGAAGAGGAAGCAGAAAGCAATAGGAGATGGGGTTGAAGATGTTTCCAACCAATCATTATCAATGGATAACATTGCCACTTATGTTCACTCCAACAAAAATACTTGTGATATACATGCTCTTGTCTCTATTTTCACAAGAGGATCATCAGATTGAATAGTAGATTCTGGTTTATCTCAACATGTGACAGGTATTGTAAGAGAGTTTTCTTTTTATACTTCTCTAATAGTACCAGAGAACATCCCGATTGCTGATGATATAACACAACTTGATGTTGGTAGGGGTAGAGTGACGGGGTATTAATTATAGAATTTTGTCCAATATTTTGCATGCTCATTCTTTTATAGTGAACTTTTTATCCATAGATGTCATTATTCTCAAACTAAAATGTGTTGTTTTGATAATACTAAGGTGATCTTCCAAGAAAAAAAGAACAGGCTAGACACTTGAGACAAGAATGTGCCATAGTGAGCTCTGGTACTTGGTACGACAAGGTATGGACTCAGCTTTCACATCCATGGTAGAGAGCGTTGGAGTAGGGAAATCTTGGGGGAGTGTGGAAAATGTGTTACTGCTACATCACAGATGCATATGATATTCTAGTTTTAGTTTATTGAATCGGTTATATCCTTTTTTTTGTATGAAAAAATAAACAAAAGCTTATTTACATTGATCCTTATGAGTTTGGAAAGCATATTATGCGCTCTAATATCAGTTTTGGGAATAGGAGTTCTGATGGTTTTTACTTGATACATTCTCATGTCTGGGGACTTTGTTATACAAATTCTATGAATGATTATCGATATTTTGTAATCTTTATTGATTACTTTCTCGTGTTACTTGGTTATATTTGATGAAAAATAAGTGTGATATGTTTTCTTATCATAAAAACTTCTACAAAGCAATTCAGACTCAATATGTTGCAGTAGTGAAAGTATTAATGTCTGATAATGAGACAAAATATACCAACAAAACATTTGATAAATACTTGTCAGCATAAGTGATACAACATCAAATCACATGTCCATACATACCAGCATAAAATTGAGTAACAGAGAGGAAATATAGACACCTTTTAAAGGCAACCCGAGCACGATTATCAAAAGGATTGCCCCAAAATATCTATGAGGGAAAACAATTTTGATTGCCGCTTAATTGATCAACAAGTTACCCTCGAGGGTGTTGAATTTGAAGTCTTCTTATCAGATGTTGAGAAGAAACAATAGCGGGATCGTTCCATTGAAGGTGTTTGGCTATGTCTAATTTGTGAAGAATAACAAATCATCAACAGGTAAGTTGGATCCCAGAGATGTAAAATGTGTGTCTGTAGGTTATTTTGCTACCTATAAGAAGTATGTCTGTTGGAGCTCGATAAAGAAGGAACAGTTTGTGAGCACGAATGTGTCATTTAGAGAATTCGAACCGTACTGCACTTATGAGGTGACTTCACTCTTCGGTGACTTGTCGGATACTAGAGATGAGGTAAGGTGGCGTGAGTAATAATGGAGAGAGAGTGGCACACATGAGAGTAATGTATTGTCCTCTGATGTTGGATGAATCAGTTGAGGAATAAAAAAATAAGGAGAGTGAACGATGAATTAATAGACTTCAAGCTGAAGGTAAGTTTAAGGTATATACTCATAAAAGAAAGCGAAATGTAGGAACGGTTCCTGTAGTGCCACTTGTGCCAGCTAGTCTCTTGTCTCGGTCTTCCCCGACTCTTGAGATACCTACACCATCCACCATCGACTAGGAACTTTCAGGTAATATGATTCCTCCTCCTCTTAACCACCCAACATTAAGGATCTTTCGCAACAATGCGAGACATCCTCCTAATTATTTTGGGTCGGAATATGACAATGCTAACTTTGTTTCATATTCTAATATATCACTTCTAAATGAAGCATTCATTACATCTTTGGAAGTTGTCTCTATACTCAAGTGTTGGCAGATTGCTAAAAGGATCTCAAGTGAAAATCAATGATGCATGAAGAGTTTAGAGTTCTCGATAAAAATCGAATATAGGAGACGTGCCATCACCAGTGTGGAAAAAGACGGTTAGTTGCAAGTGGATCTTCACAGTGAAACAAACTCCAAAAGGGAATGTGGAATGAAACAAAACATAATTGGTGGCGAAAAGATGCTGTCAGACATATGTATTGACTATGATTAAACATTTGCACTAGTTGCAAATATGAGCATGGTGAAGACATTGATTTCTTCAATAATAAATGGTGGGTGGAGGTTACACCAACTTGATCGGAAGAAAGCATTTCTTCATGGTAAGTTACTGTATGAGGTATATATGAAGATGCCACCAGGATTCAGTATGGTCCAGACAGTGGGCAAGGTGTGTAGGATTAGGAAGTCATTGTATGACTTAAAACAATCTCATCGAGTCTGGTATGACAATTTTAGAAAGGCTATGATGGACATGAGATATCATTAAATCAATGCAAATCATATTATATTCTTTCGATAACATGAATGTCACACCACTGTACTTGTTGTGTATGTTGATGACCTGCTTATCGCCGATGATGACGAGACAAAGATTACCCAACTAAATGTAAGATTGGGCAATGAATTTAAAATGAAAGATTTTTGACAGCCTAAATACTTTCTTGAGATTGAAGTGACCTCTGACCTGTGACTTGAGGGGATGGCGCGACATGCACGTAAATCTTGCTTAATTTAAATGCCTGCAACTCTGCAAGCTAAACAATAACTAATTTTAATCCAGAAAGGCTTTATTCATGTTAAATGCTTAATTTCCTACATCTAATAGCAATGATCAAAAGGCTACCAACATTTTCTAAAGTTTATCCCACCCCTATAAACGCCAGCAGTTTTTGCCAATAAATCAGATTACGAAACTAGATATTTCCAGAAATCAAACATTCTCAATTGAGATCAAAGTTAAACTATCAAAAATTTTGCTTCGAATAAAAGCTGATATAAAAAATTTTGCTTATGTATTGAAAGGTTGAGTTTGAAACTCAAAGAGGGAAGACTTGTAATATAAAATGATTTGGAAAGTCCATTTCTTTCAAATCTATAAATGTGAAATAACTCACAAAGCCGATTTAATACCTCAGATTTTAAGAAGACGAAACAAAATCTTAAGGAAACCGAGAAAGTTAAGCTTCATACATGGAATTGATTCTCTAACCTGCCAGGGAGATGGCAGCGCCGGCGACGGTGCGGAAATGGGGGAAATGAGGAAAGTAAGGGGCAGTGGGGTGCACTTCGTTCTGGATAAAACTGGATATTTATGACGGACAAAGTTTGGGTTAAATTTACATTCATACCACCCAAGTCTTATGTATTTACAGATATAACACCGAGATTGTCTTTTTACATGTATACCAGCAAAATCTTCAAATTTACATAAAAGTCCTCCATTTTTTTTAAAAAAAGTTTAAGTGATAACTGATATTTGTGTAAAAATCAAGGTTTAGATGTGATATGTAAATGTATAAGAGTTGAGTGTTATGTATGTAAATGTTCTAATAAATAAATAAGAAGGATTTGCATATAAATTTGGCTCTCATCATTATTTTTTTTATGAATTTGCATATCTAATAATCAAAATTTTAATAATCATTTAAAATAGTATAAAAATATCACCAATATTACATTTTAAAAGTGATGCATTTTCTCACACTTATATTCTATAACAATATAAAAGTATTAAATAAGAAAATAATAAAATTTGGATATTAAATATAAAAATACATAAGAATTAAAAATATAACGAGAGACGAAATTCAATAAATTTAAAATATTGAATAACTCGTACACATTAGAAGTGCATTGACGTCATCTAACATAAAAGTAATTGTTATATGTGACAATCGCAAGTCCGAGCAACGGTCGGATGAGCTGCCGTATGATCTATGATGGTGTGGCCGCATCAATGTGTGGTCAGCTGCAAGTAATAAATTTCCATAAACTTTCATATATAAAAGAGAAATTGATGATGGAACATTACAAATTACCAAAACACTTATTAAAGACCCATTTGGGGCAGCTTATTTGGTGCGGTGACCTTTTGAAAACGCACATGACCTGTTTGGATAAACCACGTTTTGGCAACTTATGCATTTTCAAAACGTTGAAAATACGTTTTCACGTCGCACCTATCTAGGTGCGGTGACAGTTTTTTGGCAACAGTTTGACTTTTCCAAAAAAATAAAAATTTATAATAACCACATCACCTAGCTTATGAACATATTATTTTTAATAAACTTATCAGCAGATTATTCAATAAGCTACAACTGCCTCAAACAGACCCTAAGCCTTGAGAATTGAGATGACACGGTTAGAAAATAAAGATGCCAAGCAGCTGGCTAGAAATTAAAATTTAAATTCAATTCATCACATGATGAGGACTCAAATTTGACTTTTTAAAATTCTTCATTCCCTATTGGCAGATTATTGATTTTTGAAAGTACCTTTTTTAAATGTCAAAATCTTTCTCTTGTTTTTACATATCTTACAAATTTTTTATGTATTTACATATTTGACCCCCAAACTTTTATATTTATATGCTTAACATTCGAATTCTCAACATCACATAAAAAAAATAACACCAATAATAACTTCGAAAAAATGAATTACACCTTTCCACGTAGAGGCATGTGATATCAAAATGATGGGTAAATATCAATCTTTATGTGTTAGATGTATAAATATATATGAATTCTATGGTATATATGTAAATTTCCTAGAACATATTTATTAAATGACTTTCATTATTTTGATATTTGAGTGAGTTTAAAATAGATGAAAGAGAGAGTTTGTAAATAACAATGTTTCGGGTGGTCTGTATGTAATTGCCGCATTTAAAGCAAGTTCATATGAACATGTAAGGGTTTAACAAAGCAGCATAAATTAAATTTCTAAGCTTACTATTCAGATGTAAGAATATAACAAAACAGCATCTAAAAATAAATACAAAGCCTTTCTACTGGCTGCAGATGTATATTGTTCTGCCACAATTGGCTCACCAACTTGGTTCACCGCATGGCATGAAAAATCAGGCACATTTAACCCTCTATAAGTTTAACATTAGAGCTGCACCATCAATTGAAGATGTAATTTAGGATTAACAAAAAAAGGAGAGAAATTTACATACATGCCACAAAATTCTTTTTTTTGTATTTATATATCTAATCTTATATAATATTTTAATGTGTCAATCATTTATGCATGAGAAGATGTATTTCGAATTAAAAAAACTAGAAATTTTACATAAAAATAAAAAATTCTTATGTATTTACATATCTACACCTGAAGCTTGATATTTACGATTATAATATTTTGGTATCATAAACTTATGCATGAAAATGTGTCTTCACTTTTAAAAGGCTAATAATGGTGGTATATTTGAAATGATAATAAATATTTAAGTGTTGTGCTCGATGTTGTATTTAATGGTTTTTATATTAATTGATTTGTTTCTTTTATTAAGTTTATTTCCTAATATATTCTGGTCTTGCACTATAAAAAGAGTTCGAGGGCATGTGGGAGGGTAAGAGAGGCTGAAAGTGAGAAGAGTTGAGTTATAACTCTAAGCCGTTTTTCTTCCTCTTCATCCAAGAAATATTTACGTACGTAAAACGTACGCAGCGCTGCGTACGTCAGAGAGGTTATTCAGAGGGTATTGGGTTATATTCGTGTTATACCTCATGTAACCTCCTTTAGTCTATCTGTAACCTATTTGTACCTTCTAGTAAGTTCTGCACTTCTGTTTCATATATTTGTAGGTTATAGGTAGGTTATAGGAAGGTTACAGGAGGTATAACGCGGATATAATCTCCGAATACCCTCTGAAAAACCTCATTGACGCACACAGCTCTGTGTATGTCTTATGTACGCAAATTTTTCTCCATCTGGTGCTAGTCTCCTAGTGGACAGGACATAGGCTAATCGATCTAACGCCGAACCACATTAATCTTTTGTGTTTAATTATCATTGTTTGAATTTCTACGTTTTCGCATAATAATTGAAATCATAGTTTGGGGCTCGTGATCTAAGTGTGATTTGGCGTCGATGGCAGAGCGTATTGTCGGCATTTGTGCAGCACGCGGCCCAGCGTGTTTTGCCGACAGCAGCAGCGCCGGAGAAAGGTTCCCGCACGGTTCGCCGACAGTTGAATTGTTGTAGGCGGTGGCTCAGGCGTGAAACGGTTGTGATTCCGACAAGNATGAAAATCAAGATTGATAATAAGATAATGTGGAAGCTTTAAAATGTCAAGCACATTTCTAGCTTGAAGAAGAGATTGGTACCGATAGGGAAACATGTGACGAAGATTACATCTCAACTTTTGAGATAATTCTTAGTAAGTAACCAAGAATACAACAATGATAGCATGAGAAAGTAAAGATGATACCATATACAAGATGTCAAACACCAAAATAGCTGGCACAACTATTAAATTTATTATTGGTGATTTTGGAGGTGCAACACTAGACAATTTTTGTCAAGTGAAAGGATGGGAGAGTATCACAGCAAACATTATATCAGGTTCAAGGGAAAAAGGAACAATAAAGCAAAGTGATGTAAATGATTGACATATTTATGACTGAGAGTCTAAGGCAATATAAAGCCTCCCCATGGTTGATAGACAGAAAGTGAAAATAGGGAAGATTAACTCTATGAAAAAAACACATCAAGATTTAATCTCAATGTGAGAAATTCATAAAAAGTATGGAGCTCAATTTCCTAATATTCCTCGAATGTAAGTTCGATTTCAAAGTTATTTTAAATCCATGACTATCTTGAATAGGAATTGGAACAAATCTGACTTCGATTTTCAAGTCTGTTGGCTACCAAACTCAAGATTAAACTAATATTTTATATAGTTTCATACTAACCAGCACATGATACTATTAAAATGAGATGAAATCAAAGCGTATGTTGCACCTCTCAATTTCTCCTGGTGAATCATAATGAAAGAAACACGGGCCTCTCTCGAATCAACAGAAAGAGGTCAGCAGTAAGCCGACGAGCTAATCCGTAAAAATACATCTCTCTCAGTTCAAGAAGAGGCAGCTGTCAATAACAAGATTACAACTGATTTTGACTGCACGCTTCTCAAGCCCTTGGTGGTTAACAATCTTGACCAATGAAGGAGAGTAATCAAAGGTCGAGCTTTAGTGTTTGCCTATAAAAATCGACAGTAGGATGATGACTGGAGCAAGAAGCGAGAAGTGGCTTCTAGAGGTGGAGGAAGGTAAATGTGAAGGCTAGCAACTGTAGAGTAAGGCTCCGTTTGGGGCAGCTTATTTGGTGCGGTGACATTTTGAAAATGCACCAGGCATGTTTGGGTAAACTGCGTTTTCGCAGCTTATGTGTTTTTAAAACACTGAAAATAACGTTTTCACACCACACCTATCTAGGTGCGGTGACAGCTTTCTGACAACGGTCTGACTTTTCAAAAAAAATAAAAATTTGTAATGGTCGTCGCACCTAGCTTATCAGTAGATTATTTTTAATCAATTTATCAGTAGATTATTCAATAAGCTGCAGTTGCCCCAAACAGAACCTAAATAAAAACAGACAAACTTTAATAAGTACTATGCAACTCCAAAGAGGTGAAAAAATGAATGAAATCAAATCTATGTTATATAAAACTACACCATATTATATATACATATAATGATTTACATGATTTCCTCATAAATGTAAGATTGGGCAATGAATTTAAAATGAAAGATCTTTGACAGCCTAAATACTTTCTTGAGATTGAAGTGACCTGTGACGTGAGGGGATGGTGCGGCATGCACGTAAATCTTCCTTAATTTAAATGCCCGCAACTCTGCAAGCTAAACAATAACTAATTTTAATCAAGAAAAGCTTAATTCATGTTAAATGCTTAATTTCCTACATCTAATATCAATGATCAAAAGGCTACCAACATTTTCTAAAGTTTA
Organism: Phalaenopsis hybrid cultivar; assembly: GCA_002079205.1. NCBI lineage: Eukaryota > Viridiplantae > Streptophyta > Magnoliopsida > Asparagales > Orchidaceae > Phalaenopsis > Phalaenopsis hybrid cultivar. The sequence goes on along the minus strand of JXCR01074942.1, from coordinate 21,725 downwards.
TCCCACGCCTATAAACGCCAGCAGTTTTTGCCAATAAATCAGATTACGAAACTAGATATTTCCTGAAATCAAACATTCTCAATTGAGATCAAAGTTAAACTATCAAAAATTTTGCTTCGAATAAAAGCTGATATAAAAAATTTTGGGCGAAAGAAGACTTAAAAACTCACAAAGCCGATTTAATACCTCAGATTTTAAGAAGACGAAACAAAATCTTAAGGAAACCAAAAAAGTTAAGCTTCATACATGGAATTGATTCTCTAACCTGCCAGGGAGATGGCAGCGCCGGCGACGGTGCGGAAATGGGGGAAATGAGGAAAGTAAGGGGCAGTGGGGTGCACTTCGTTCTGGATAAAACTGGATATTTATGACGGACAAAGTTTGGGTTAAATTTACATTCATACCACCCAAGTCTTATGTATTTACAGATATAACACCGAGATTGTCTTTTTACATGTATACCAGCAAAATCTTCAAATTTACATAAAAGTCCTCCATTTTTTTTAAAAAAAGTTTAAGTGATAACTGATATTTGTGTAAAAATCAAGGTTTAGATGTGATATGTAAATGTATAAGAGTTGAGTGTTATGTATGTAAATGTTCTAATAAATAAATAAGAAGGATTTGCATATAAATTTGGCTCTCATCATTATTTTTTTTATGAATTTGCATATCTAATAATCAAAATTTTAATAATCATTTAAAATAGTATAAAAATATCACCAATATTACATTTTAAAAGTGATGCATTTTCTCACACTTATATTCTATAACAATATAAAAGTATTAAATAAGAAAATAATAAAATTTGGATNAAATGAGGAAAGTAAGGGGCAGTGGGGTGCACTTCGTTCTGGATAAAACTGGATATTTATGACGGACAAAGTCTGGGTTAAATTTACATTCATACCACCCAAGTCTTATGAATTTACAGATATAACACCGAGATTGTCTTTTTACATGTATACCAGTAAAATCTTCAAATTTACATAAAACACCTCCAATTTAAAAAAAAAAAGTTAAAGTGATAACTGATTTTGTGTAAAAATCAAGGTTTAGATGTGATATGTAAATGTATAAGAGTTGAGTTTTATGTATGTAAATGTTCTAATAAATAAATAAGAAGGAATTGCATATAAATTTGGCTCTCATCATTATTTTTTTTTATGAATTTGCATATCTAATAATCAAAATTTTAATAATCATTTGACATAGCATAAAAATATCACCAATATTACATTTTAAAAGTGATGCAATTTCTCACACTTATATTCTATAACAATATAAAAGTATTAAATAAGAAAATAACAAAATTTGGATATTAAATATAAAAATACATAAGAATTAAAAATATAACGGGAGACGAAATTCAATAAATTTAAAATATTGAATAACTCGTACACATTAGAAGTCCATTGACGTCATCTAACATAAAAGTAATTGTTATATGTGACGACCGCAAGTCCGAGCAACGGTCGGATGAGCTGCCGTATGATCTATGATGGTGTGGCCGCATCTATGTGTGGTCAGCTACAAGTAATAAATTTCCATAAACTATAATATATAAACGAGAAATTGTTGATAGAACATTACAAATTACCAAAACACTTATTAATGACCCATTTGGGAGCAGCTTATTTGGTGCGGTGGCGTTTTGAAAACACACATGACCTATTTGGGTAAATTGTGTTTTTGCAACTTATGCGTTTTCAAAACTTTAAAAACCGCATTTTCACAGGTGCGGTGATAACTTTTTGACAACAGTTTGGCTTTTCAAAAAAAAATAAAAATTTATAATAACTACCGCACCTAACTTATCAACATATTATTTTTAATCAATTTATCAACAGATTATTTAATAAACTGCAGCTGCCTCAAACAAACCCTAAGCCTTGAGAATTAAGATAACATTTTTAGAAAATAAAGATGCCAAGCAGCTGGCATTTTACATGATGAAGACTCAAATTTGACATTTTAAAATTCTTCAATCCCTATTGGCAGATTAATGATTTTTGAAAGTACCTTTTTTAAATGTCAAAATCTCTCTCTTGTTTTCACACATCTACAAATTTCTTATGTATTTACATATTTGACCCCCAAACTTTTATATTTATACATGCCACAATCAAACTATTGAGAATTTGATAAAAACGAAAATAAATAGGATGAAATTTTACCATGAATTTTGATATTTGAGTGAGAGTTTAAAATAGATGAAAGAGAGAGTTTGTAAATAACAATGTTTCGGGTGGTCTGTATGTAATTGCCGCATTTAAAGCAAGTTCATATGAACATGTAAGAGTTTAACAAAGCAGCATAAATTAAATTTCTAAGCTTACTATTCAGATGTAAGAATATAACAAAACAGCATCTAAAAATAAATATAAAGCCTTTCTACTGGCTGCTGATGTATGNAGAATTAAAAATATAACGAGAGACGAAATTCAATAAATTTAAAATATTGAATAACTCGTACACATTAGAAGTGCATTGACGTCATCTAACATAAAAGTAATTGTTATATGTGACAATCGCAAGTCCGAGCAACGGTCGGATGAGCTGCCGTATGATCTATGATGGTGTGGCCGCATCAATGTGTGGTCAGCTGCAAGTAATAAATTTCCATAAACTTTCATATATAAAAGAGAAATTGATGATGGAACATTACAAATTACCAAAACACTTATTAAAGACCCATTTGGGGCAGCTTATTTGGTGCGGTGACCTTTTGAAAACGCACATGACCTGTTTGGATAAACCACGTTTTGGCAACTTATGCATTTTCAAAACGTTGAAAATACGTTTTCACGTCGCACCTATCTAGGTGCGGTGACAGTTTTTTGGCAACAGTTTGACTTTTCCAAAAAAATAAAAATTTATAATAACCACATCACCTAGCTTATGAACATATTATTTTTAATAAACTTATCAGCAGATTATTCAATAAGCTACAACTGCCTCAAACAGACCCTAAGCCTTGAGAATTGAGATGACACGGTTAGAAAATAAAGATGCCAAGCAGCTGGCTAGAAATTAAAATTTAAATTCAATTCATCACATGATGAGGACTCAAATTTGACTTTTTAAAATTCTTCATTCCCTATTGGCAGATTATTGATTTTTGAAAGTACCTTTTTTAAATGTCAAAATCTTTCTCTTGTTTTTACATATCTTACAAATTTTTTATGTATTTACATATTTGACCCCCAAACTTTTATATTTATATGCTTAACATTCGAATTCTCAACATCACATAAAAAAAATAACACCAATAATAACTTCGAAAAAATGAATTACACCTTTCCACGTAGAGGCATGTGATATCAAAATGATGGGTAAATATCAATCTTTATGTGTTAGATGTATAAATATATATGAATTCTATGGTATATATGTAAATTTCCTAGAACATATTTATTAAATGACTTTCATTATTTTGATATTTGAGTGAGTTTAAAATAGATGAAAGAGAGAGTTTGTAAATAACAATGTTTCGGGTGGTCTGTATGTAATTGCCGCATTTAAAGCAAGTTCATATGAACATGTAAGAGTTTAACAAAGCAGCATAAATTAAATTTCTAAGCTTACTATTCAGATGTAAGAATATAACAAAACAGCATCTAAAAATAAATACAAAGCCTTTCTACTGGCTGCAGATGTATATTGTTCTGCCACAATTGGCTCACCAACTTGGTTCACCGCATGGCATGAAAAATCAGGCACATTTAACCCTCTATAAGTTTAACATTAGAGCTGCACCATCAATTGAAGATGTAATTTAGGATTAACAAAAAAAGGAGAGAAATTTACATACATGCCACAAAATTCTTTTTTTGTATTTATATATCTAATCTTATATAATATTTTAATGTGTCAATCATTTATGTATGAGAAGATGTATTTCAAATTTNAATTGAAGATGTAATTTAGGATTAACAAAAAAAGGAGAGAAATTTACATACATGCCACAAAATTCTTTTTTTTGTATTTATATATCTAATCTTATATAATATTTTAATGTGTCAATCATTTATGCATGAGAAGATGTATTTCGAATTAAAAAAACTAGAAATTTTACATAAAAATAAAAAATTCTTATGTATTTACATATCTACACCTGAAGCTTGATATTTACAATTATAATATTTTGGTATCATAAACCAATGCATGAAAATGTGTCTTCACTTTTAAAAGGCTAATAATGGTGGTATACTTGAAATGATAATAAATATTTAAGTGTTGTGCTCGTTGTTGTATTTAATGGTTTTTATTTTAATTGATTTGTTTCTTTTATTTAGTTTATTTCCTAATATATTCTGGTCTTGCACTATAAAAAGAGTTCGAGGGCGTGTGGGAGGATATGAGAGGCAGAAAAGTGAGACGAGTTGAGTTGTAACTCCAAGCCGTTTTTCTTACTCTCCATCCAAGAAAAATTTGCATATGTAAGACGTACGCAGCGCTGCGTACGTCAAAGAGGTTATTCAGAGGGTATTGGGTTATATCAGCGTTATATCCCATATAACATCTCTTTAACCTACCTGTAATTAATCTATATCTTCTAGTAAATTCTGCACTTCTGTTTTCATATATTTGTAGGTTATAGGTAGGTTACAGGGAGGCTACAGGGGTATAACGCGGATATAATCCCTCAATACCCTCTGAATAACCTCCTTGACGTACCCAGCGCTGCGTATGTCTTACGTATGCAAATTTTTCTACATCCGGTGCTAGTCTCCCAGTGGACAGGGCATAAGCTAATCGATCTAACGCCGAACCACATTAATCTTTGTGTTTAATTGCCATTGTTTGAATTTCTACGTTTTCACATAATAATTGAAATCATAGTTTGGGGCTCGTGATCTAAGTGTGATTTGGCGTCGATGGCAGAGCGTATTGTCGGCATTTGTGCAGCACGCGGCCCAGCGTGTTTTGCCGACAGCAGCAGCGCCGGAGAAAGGTTCCCGCACGGTTCGCCGACAGTTGAATTGTTGTAGGCGGTGGCTCAGGCGTGAAACGGTTGTGATTCCGACAAGTGCAGCAGTCAGATGACGGTTTGCGGCGGTCTGGTCGGATCCGACACTCCGGCAGTGACTCCGGCTGTTTGTCGGCGGTCCAGCGGCTGTTTCGCGTGGAGTCGTGCAGTTCGGCTTCCAGCGACAGCAAGTCCGCACTGGAGAGAAGCCGGAGAAGGAAAGTTTCTTTTTGTGGTAAAGGAATTTCTCAGTGGAAGGAATTTCGGATTTCGGGGAAGGATAAAAGGCAATCCAGGGAAAATCAAACTGATTTTTTTTTCTTTTTGCCACAAAAAAATTTTCTCCTCACGTGAAGCAGATGAGGGAAGGGAAATATTTGATTTTTTACTTCAGTTTGCGTGGGAGGGGGAGCCCAAGAGAGAGTTTTTTAAAAACAAAAAGAGCAATTTTGGAGTTTTGGGAATAGAAAAAAAGAAATAAAAAAAAGAAATTTCAGAAAAAAAAAGGATTTTTTTTTAAATTTATTTCTTCAGATAACCCTTTTTTTGTTCGACTTTTTTTAACTTATTTCAGCTAAAAAGGGAGTTACTATTGATGAACACTTGAATGACTTTACAAAGTTGTTGACATATCTCTTAAATTTAGATGGAGAGGTTGGAGATGAAAACAAGGCNGGAGGGGGAGCCCAAGAGAGAGTTTTTTAAAAACAAAAAGAGCAATTTTGGAGTTTTGGGAATAGAAAAAAAAAATAAAAAAAAAAAATTTCAGAAAAAAAAGGATTTTTTTTTAAATTTATTTCTTCAAATAACCCTTTTTTTGTTCGACATTTTTTAACTTATTTCAGCTAAAAAAAGAGCTACTATTGATGAATACTTGAATGACTTTACAAAGTTGTTGACATATCTCTTAAATTTAGATGGAGAGGTTGGACATGAAAACAAGGTGTTTCTTCTGTTGAATTCGCTCCCAAATGAGTAAGAAAACTTCATTATGACACTCGTTCATCAGAATAATGCATTGAATATAGTGAAGTGACTACGACACTGTTTAATCACGAGTTCTGTTGAAGTGACAAAGAGTCTATAAGGATGGAATCCGTTGAGATACTTACACTCCAAAGTGACAGATCTGAAAAGAAGAATTGGTAAAAGAAATATGACAGCGGTGACACTTCTCAAAAGAGGGACATCGCGCAGTCTTGAAAAAAATCAATGTGCTTTCTGTTTAGAGACTGGTCATTGGAAGAAAGATTGTCTGAAACTGAAGGAGAAAAAAATGAAGTTGCATCTAAGGCGAAAACCAATGATCTTGTAGAAAGATGTGGAGGTGGATTCAGATGTATCAGCCGCAGTTTCTCAAAGTTTGTTTACTGATAATTCGTGCTAGATTTTGGACACTGGTGTTACCTATAACATTTGTCCCCCATCGAACGTGGTTCTGTACTTACAAGGAGCTGGATATCGGTGCAGTGATTATGGGCAACGATCAAACTTTTCGTACTATTGGTGTAGAGAATATCTTTATCAGGATGCATGATGTAGTGAGAGCGCTGATTGATGTTAAACATGTTCCAAATATTAGAAAGAATTTTTTGTTAGTTGGGGTTTTAGAGTCTAAAGACTACAAGATAGTTATTGAGGTAGGAGTTCTGAGGATATGTCGAGTTCGTCATCACAATCTTTACTATTTTCAGGGCAGTACAGTGACTGAAACAACTAATGTTATTAATAATTCTTCTGATGCCACTATATTATGACATCTACGGCTAGCTCATGCTGAAGAGACTTCACTTCAGACTTTGGTGAAGAAAGGATTGAACAAAGGAGCAAGTACCTGCAAGCTAGATTTCTGTGAGCATTGGCACATGTATCTTTTGAGACTGTCATCCATAGTACAAAAGATATTTTAGAGTATGTTCACACAGATGTTTGGAACCCGACGAAGACAACATCATTCAATGGGAGAAGATTCTTTGTCTCTTCTATTGATGATTACCCCATGTACGTTTGGGTGTATACCATTAAACACAAAAGAGAAGTGTTGGAGATTTTCATAACTTGGAACAAGTGGACTGAGACTCAGACTAGTAAAAATATTTGGTGTATCAGATTAGACAATGGGGGCGAATACACTTCGAATGTATTCTTGCAAGAGTGTCAGAGAGTTGAGATAGAGCACCGCTTCTTTGCTCGAGACACCAAAGCAGAACAGGGTGACAGAGAGGATGAACCAGGCTTTCGTGGAGAAAGTTCACTGTGTTATCCAATGTTGGATTAGATATAATTTATTGGGCCGAGGCCATATAAAATGTTTATCACTTGCTGAACCGTCTGTCTTCTATAGCTATTAGAAAGAAGACCCCAAAGGAGATGTGGTCAGGAGATCGTGCTAAAGGTTAGGAGCACAAGAGAGTGTTTGGGTGTCCAACTTACCACCATGTTCAAAATGATAAACTGAAATCACGAGCAAAGAAGACGATCTTTATTAATCCATACTAATGCAATCTTTCCTTTTGATAAATCATAGAGCTTGAAGCCCTTAACCCCACGATTGTGATTGAGATTCTATTGGGACTACAGATATGTAACAAAAGTTGAAGTTTGATGCAACTCCATTTATTTCACAGATTTCATCCACCCCGACTCAGATATCTGATTTAGTTGTAGCTCAGAAGTTATCTGTTGATAGTTCTCAGGAGGTGAAAGAAGATGTTGTGGTTGAGATTCCTAATCGAGAACCTATTGCTAAGAGTGAGACCAAGCGCCAGAATGTCCCAAAATCAGCTTGGTTGAGGGATCACATTGCATTTGCTCTTTCAGCCACGGCGGCAGAAATTCTTCGTCATTACAAAGAAGCAGTGGAGAGCCCAGAATTTGATTTTTGGAGAGCAACAATTGATTAAGAGATTGGCTCTCTTCAGAAGAATGATACTTGAACGATGATGAAACATCCTCCAGGAAAGAAGAGTCATCGGGTGCAAATCGGTGTATACAAAGAAAGAATGATCTCACGAAGCTGGTGAGCATTACAAGGCAAGATTGGTGGCAAAAGACTTTGTGCAACGAGAACTGATTGATTATGATGAAGTGTTCTCCGCAGTGGTCAAGCATCCCTCAATGCATGTTCTCTTAGCACTTATAGCACAGTACGGTCTAATCTTGGAATAGCTCGATGTGAATATTGCATTCCTATATGGAGAATTGCAAGAGGAGATCTATATGTTGCAGCCGTCTGGACATGGAGCATTAATAGACTTGGTTTGCAAAATGGGCAAGTCTTTATATGGGTTGAAGCAGTCACCACAACAGAGGTATAAAAAATTTGATGAGTTCATGATAAGACAAGAGTACACAAGAGATAGTATGATCATTGTGCGTATTTCAAGTTGGTCAACGATGAGTTCATTTACTTGCTTTTATATGTTGATGATATGTTGATTGCATATGGTAGTCAGATTGAGGTTGATAGGATGAAGAATCAACCGTCTAAACATTTCGAAATGAAGGAATTGGGTGAAACTCGCATAATTCTTGACATGAAGATTCTCAGGGATAAAACAACAAGAAAGGTTTAGCTTTTGCAGAGAGTTTATCTTCCGAAGGTGCTGGAGAAATTTGGGGTTGATGACTCGAGAAAGACAACAAATCTACCCATTGCATCTCACTTTCAGTTGAGTTCAGACCAGTGTCCCAAAAATAATCAGGAAAGGATATATATGTGAGCGGTTCTTTATGTTTGAGTAATGGCAGTCTGATGTATGTCATGGTTTGTACTAGACCAGACATTACACAAGAAGTTGATGTTGTGAGCAGGTTTATGCATGATCCAAGAAGAAGTCATTAGCAGGCTGTGAAAAGTATTATGATGTATCTGAAAGGTACAATTGATGTTGGCTTGGTGTTTGAGAGACAATCATCTAGTACAATTTGTGTATAGGCTACACTAACTCAGAATATGTAGGTGATATGGATAGATGAAGATCTATGACGGGCTATTTATTCACATTGACAGGAGGTTCAGTAGCTTGGAGGTTGTTTCTTCAGTCAATTGTTGATTTGTCTACTACGAAGGTTAAGTACATGAAAGTTACGGAGGCAATAAAGGAAGTAATATGAGCTTATTAGATGACTTGGGAGTTAAACAAGAGTCTCTAATGGTGTTCTGTGACAGTCAGAGTGTGATATTCTTGGCTACAAACCAAGTTCATCATGCTCGTACCAAGCACATTGATGTGAGGTACCACTTTATTTGGGACTTGATCGAATAATGCAAGGTTTTGTTGAAGAAGATAGATACGAAGAAGAATCCAACGAACATGCTCACGAAGGTAATACCAATCATGAAGTTCACTTAATGCAAGAATTTGGTGAACATCCAAGCTCAGGACTGATTGCCCAGTTGGGTATTTTGAAGAACACAATGCTTGATCCCTTCAAGAGGGGGATACGCAATCAACAATTTTGGTGCAGCTGAATTGGAGTTTGAACTAAGTTGGTCATTTCTCACTTAATTTAAAGTAAGAAATAATATGGAGATTGTTATATTTAATGGCTTTTATTTTAATTGATTTGTTTTCTTTTTGGTTTATTTCCTTGCATACTCTAGTCCTTTTATATAAAAAGAGACCTAAGGCTTACAAGAGATTAAGAGAAGTGTATGGTGAAAAAAGTTGAGTTATAACCCCAAGCCGTCTTTCTTTCTTCCCATATGGTGCTAGTGAAATCTCCCTTCCCGAGACGTACGTGAATCAATTTAATGTTGAACCACATAAGTACTGTGTTTGATTGTTGTGTGAATTTATACGTTTCTGCATTGTTTTTGCATAACAATTATAACGCTTTGGTATCATAAATAAACCTATGCATGAAAATGTGTTTTCACTTTTAAAAAGCTAATAGTAGTGGTATATTTGAAATGATATTAAATATTCAAGTGTCGTGCTCGTAAATATGAATGTTTAGGTATTAGATATATAAATACATAAGAGTTATGTAGTATATATGTAAATGCCCCAAAAGGTTAATATCTGTGTCAATTTTATCTGATTTAAATATTAGGCCTTTTATTAATGAATATCAAATTTTAGATGTTAGATGTGGAAATACGTAAGAATAATGTGACATGTATTGTAAATCCCCAAACAATATTGTAAACTTCTTTTAGTGAAAAATATTAATTTGAAAAGTAAGCTCAAATTACCCAAATGGACTCGATTTGATGGATAGAAGTTCAACGTCCAACTGCATTTGCAAGGGGTTGCAAGTTAGAACAAGTTCTCATGTATCAGAAGGTAGACAGAAAGAAGCAAATAGTTTTATAAATAATTCAATAAAATAAATAAATAAACCATGGACTTTTCTAAACGAAAGATAAAGCTGGTATAATTGTAATTCGTCTTAAAGTGGAAGGGATAGTTCCATATAGAACATAATAACATTAAATAACCAAAAATGTTTTTTTTTTAACGGATACCACCTGGCCATAGCAAGAACAATAAACGCTTCATCTGATCATGAGAAAAGAACCTAAAATAATTGTTGAGAAATTTGGGCAAAGAAAAATAGCAATCGACACAAATCCAGAAGACACCAAGATTTAACGAGGTTTGGCAAAGACGCTTACGTCCTCGGGAGCAGAGCAGCGATTTCTTTCAATATTCAGAAAAGGGCTACAGAATTCAAGGATACCTCCTGGGGTTACAAACAGATCTATTTATAACTCCAGGAGTAAACCCTAAGTACAATATGTAATTACAACATTACCCATGTACCGTACTGCGGAGCGTTGCCCCCGCACCCCCAACCCACATAACGTAACTTCCCGATTTGGACAGATTCTTCTGCTCCGCTCCGCTTCATTCCAGCATCTGTCCCTATATGGTATATGAGTCATATCATAATAAATCTCCACCTTGGCGAATATTCAGTCCCTTAAGAGAAAAAAGATACATGAGAGTTACACTTGCACTAATGTAGGTTAGACTACCATGCTTCTCTAGCAATTGCACAAATTCAACAAGTCCAAGCAATGCAAGAACTTGTTGATAGTAACTAGCTTGGTCAACATATCAACTACATTTTCATCATTATGAACATTCTGCAATAGTATCTCACTAGAAACAATCAATTCTCCGATCTTGTGATACCTGACATCATTGTGTTTGGTTCTCTCATGGTTCACCTGGTTCTTAGCAAGATAAATAACACTCTGACTGTCACAATGCAACTGAACTCCACATTGCTCAATGCCCAATTCTTTTATTAGCCCAGTAAGTCATAAAACTTCTTTAGCAGCTTCAACTACTGACATGTACTCAACTTCAGTTGTAGATAATGCCACAATATACTGAATTGTTGATTTCCAACATATAGGCCCTCCACCAAGAGTAAACACATACCCAGTTGTAGACCTTCTGTCATCCAAACCACCTGCATAATCTGAATCAACGTACCCTAAACTTAAAGATCATTCTGCTGACTGTAAAAAATAATTCTATGTCCTACAGTACCCTTCAGATACCTGAAAATCCATTTGACTGCTTCCCAATGTCGTCTTCCAGGTTTAGCCATGTATTTGCAGACTTAACTAATAGTATGAGCCAAATCAAGACGAGTACATACTATTGCATACATCAAGCAGCCAACTGCACTGGCATATGGAACCTTTGCCATGTCTTCAATTTCTGTATCGGTCTTAGGACACTGTTTTAAAGAAAGCTTAAAATAATTTGTCAAATAAGTGCTTACAGACTTTGCTTTGCTCATCTCAAACCTATCCAACACTTTCTCAACATAGTCTCGTTGAGATAAACATAGTCGTCTTGAGTCTCTGTCTCAATGAATCTCCATTCCAAAAATCTTCTTCGTAGGATCCAAGTCTTTTCATGTCAAATTCCTAACTCAATAAGGTTTTCAAACCACAGACAACATTTATATTCTTTGCAGCAATCAATATATCATCAACATACAGTAACATAAAAATAATGGAACGATCATCAAAGCTCTTCACATAAACACAACAATCATATTCACATCCCTTGTAGCAAATCTGAATCATGTAGGAGTCAAACCGTTTGTACCATTGTCTTGGAGACTGTTTCAACCCATACAACGTTTTCTTTAACCTGCAAACCAGATGTTTCAATCTAGGTTAAGTGAACCCTTCTGGCTGCTCCATGTAAATCTGCTCTTCCAGATCACCATGCAAGAAAGCAGTTTTAACATCCATCTGCTTCAAATGCGAATCCCAAATGACTACTAATGCAAGCATTGCCCTGATTGAAGTATGTTTGACCACAAGAGAAAAGATTTCATCATAATCTATCTCTTTCAGCTGTGAAAATCCCTTTCCTACCGGTCGAGCATTGAACTTTTCTCGTTCTTTTTTTGATATTGCTGGTTTCCTTTTCTACACTCACTTGCAACCAATAGTCTTCTTTCCCTCAGGAAACTGAACTAGCTCCCAAATGCAACTTTTCCGCAAAGACTCCATCTCCTCAACCATTGCACCCATTCATTTCTCTTTCTCTTGGCTACTGATAGCTCCTTCAAAAGTGGTTGATCATCGCTGCTGATGAGAAGTGCACAAGATGTCAAGTCTTCATAAACCAATCTGCTATGAGGCCTTATATTGGTGTGTCTCTGTCTGTCTCTAGCTAGATTATAATTCTGCAGATTATCTGAAATAGAATCACCAGGTGTAGATTTGAATCTTCAACTCTCTCAGTTGTTTATGGATGATGTTCTAAATCCATTTGCATTGCATCTGAATTAGAACTGTTCCCTTGCACTTTGCCTTGATTCTACTGTAACATGGACTATTCATAAAAAACTACATCTCTGTTGATCGCCATCTTCTTTGCAATCGGATCCCAAAATTTATATACTTTCACACATTTCTTATAGCCCAGAAAGATGCACTTTTTTGGATTTTGCATCAAGTTTTGATCTTTCATCTCCATATACATGCACATAAGCAGGACAACAAAAAATTCGTAAATGATCGAAACTAACTGGATTACCTGTCCATACCTCTTCTGTGAATTCGCCACCCAACGATGCCCGAAGTGATCTATTGATGAGATAACATGTCATATTCACAGCCTCTGCCCATACTCTTAGAAAACCCTGCATTCAATCTCAAGCATCTTGTCTTTTAAGTTAAGGACATGTTCATCCCTTCTGTCATATCATTCTGCTGTGGTGTCTTGCACACTGAAAAATGTCTCTGAATCTCATGCTCCTCACAGAACTTCTGAAACTGCGAATTTGTGTACTCTGTGTCATTATCAGATCTCAAATATTTGATTTTTTGTCATTTTGGTTTTTCACCTTAGCTTTCCACAGCTTGAAATTAGAGAATACTTCGGATTTTTTCTTCAAGAAATACACTCAAATTTTCCTAGAGAAATCAAACAAAATACTGAGATCCTCCCAATGACGATTCCCTGGTAGGGCTCCATACATCAAAATGCACATAATCAAGAATCCCTTTAGTTTTACGTTTTTCAATCATAAAACTGACTCTAGTCTGTTTTCCAAGAACACAAAACCTACAAAGATCGAGCTTGCAGCTTTTAAAACCATGCAACAGATTTCTTCTATGATAATCCACCGTCTCACGTTCACTGAGATGACTCATATGCATATGTCATAGCTTTGTACTATCATCATCTGACTCCACAGAATGTACTTCACTTACAACTGTACTTTCCAACAATTTGTAGATATTACCTGCAGTTAACTTTCATTTCATCACAATCAGTGCACCCTTAACAATTATGATGATTTACATATCATTATTTACCTTACGAATGAAACCATTTATATGTAAAGTGCTCAAGAAAATCAAATTCTTCTTCAGATCGCGAATATGTCTGACATCACATAATGTTCTAACTGTGTCATCACATCTTAATTCTGACTTCTGCAATACCAAAAATATTGCAATATCTATCATCACCTAAATAAACTGAGTCAGAATTAGTTGACCAGTATGAAGTAAACCACTCTCTGTTAGGTGTTATGTGATAAGAGCATCCTGAATCAAGATTCCATGCATCCGTGAACTGAGTTGATGAAACTGAAAGCATATCGCTGTCACTGCAATCTGAATTGTCACTCTGCAGCACATTTACAGACTTCAATGATCCATTACCTTTCTCCTCAATCTGTTTCTTGAGCTTTGGATAATCTCTCTTCATATGATCTGACTCTTTGCAATTGTAGCAATGAATTGTCCTTTTGCCTTTGGACTTGGATCTGGAATTTCGCCTTCTAGAACCCTCCTCTTTCTTCCTTCCACGATCCTGCTTACTCTTAACATATAAACTGTCGTCATGAGAGTTTTCCTCTGCATTCTGCTTCCGCTGGTTGTGAGCCAACAATTCTGCAGTAATATCATCAACTTTGATAGTTTCTTTCTCATATGTAAGAGTAGTCAGCAGGTGTTCATAAGAAGGAGACAGTGAACACAACAGAATTATTGCTCGGTCTTCATCCTCAATAGTCACATCAAGTCGTGATAAACCTGTGATTACTTGATTGAAGTCATTAACATTTTGCACCAGATCAGAACCTTCTTCTATCTTCAGCCCATGCAGCTTTTGCTTCAGATACAATTTATTCGTTAGATATTTAACTATAAACTGAGTTTCTAATTTCTTCCATACCTCCCCTGGAGATTTTAGATTCATTACGTGATACATAACCTCATCTGTCAGACATAGAAGTATAGTTGTTGTCATTCGTTGTTGTCGTTCTTCCCAATCTTCATCCTCTATGACATTCGATTTTGCTGTCCGGAAAGCTTTCAAGATTTCCTATTGAGCCAACAGATCTTTTACTCTTGTTTGCCATAATCCGAAATTACCAGTTCCATCGAACTTCACCACCTCGAATTTTGCACCAGAAATTGTCATTTGTAATTGATGATGCAACAAACACTTCTACAAATTCTTCTGTAAATCCTTGTTCAGAATCCTTTTTTAAAAAAAATGAAGGATTAAAAAATTCTCTTAATTAAGTTTTCTAGAAAAAACAAAAGATTTTTGTTTGAAGGATTGAAATATTTAATTAAATATTTCCTTTAATTAATTGAATTTCAAAAAATTTCTTTAATTAATTGAAATTCAAAAGTTCCTTCCGGACAAATGGCAAAATCAAATCGCGATCCCTTCTGCAGCAAAGGAAATTCCCGTACCCCGCCTTCCGCGATTCCGAGAGTAGTCTGGTCCGCGAATTCTTGCAGCGAGAAGCCGATCTGTCTGCCTTTCGCGATCCTATTCCTCTGCGAGCTCCAACGTCCAAGTTCCCGTGCCTGTTCCTCTGCGAGCTCCAACATCCAAGTTCGAGCGATTCTGCGAAACTGCTCGAGCATGCCGCAAATCTCCTTCGCAAAACCTGCGTCACCGAACTCCTAAGCGTTGAACCGTCCGAAGCTTCGTCCAGAACCGATCCGATCGCGGAAGAATCGAAAACAAACTCGCATGCCCTAGCCGCCGAACTCCTCGGCCAAAATCATCTTTGCTCCCATGTCGTCAAAATTTTTAATCCCAGCCCTCGAATCTCGCTATGATACCACTTGTTGAGAAATTAGAGCGCAGAAAAATAGAAATCAACACAAATCCAGAAGAACACCAAGATTTAACGAGGTTCGGCAAAGATGCATACGTCCTCAGAAGCAGAACAAAGATTCCTTTCAATATTCAGAAAAATGTTATTGAATTTAGGGATACCTTATGGGGTTACAAACAGACTTATTTATAACTTTAGGAGTAAACCCTAAGTACAGTATGTAATTACAACATTACATCTGTGTCGTACCGCGGGGCGTTGTCCCCGCACCCCCAACCCACATAAAGTAACTTCCCGATTTGGACAGATTCTTTCACTCCGCTTTGTTCCAGCGTCTGTCCCTATATGGTATATGAGTCATACCTTAACAATAATTATTTTATATTTAGTAATAGATTGAGAAAATTTGTTTGCTCAGGATATTTTGACTCAAATTCGATTAGGTTGAATTCTATAGCCATTAGATTTACTTTGAAAAGAGATTAATTAGCCGTGTATTACACTCATCTCCAACAAAGTAAGAAAAATTTACATACCATGCAAACATATCTAACACCTTAAGTTCATGAACCTATGCATGAAAAGGGATACTTCACTTTTAAAAAGGTAGTAGTAATAGTATTTTTGAGGTCATATTAAAGATTAGAGTGTTATGTGCGTGAACAAAAAACTTTAGGTGTTAGAAATACATAAGAATTGTGTAGTATGTATGTAAATGCCCCCAAAGTAAATTAATAACAATCATCATAATTAAATTTGGATTAAGATATCTGACCCAAATTATTTCCATAAATTGAATAGGGAAAATGCCTATCCAACTAGCTTAGCTGATTTCTTTGTTAACATAAATGTGAGCGGAGATAAACCATGCATCAACAAGTGATATTAACTAGCCAGTTTCAGAGGTTTAATTGATCCAAATAGGTTTTTATTTCTATTTTGATTCAGATTAAAGCTGGGTTTTCCTAATATTTTTTATAGACCCACTTTTCATGGTGGGAAATTGTAGCTTTATATGAACTAATAAAGGACACCATTTTTTACCGTTTCAGGAATTTCAAATTTTGCTAAACTTCAAGACTCTTTCAAGTATTCTGCACAAATTCCTATAGATATTGCACGTATTTTACCTCACAGTCAATCTCGCTTTTTCATCCCAACCAAAAAATTAAAAATCTTCAATAATTATGCCTTAAAATAGATATCAGATGATATTTTATACCTCAATTGTTGCATTAGGAGGAATCTCCTGAACTCCTTTACTGCCATAAGCTAGTTCAGGCGGAACTATCAATAGTCTCTGCAATATAAATGGGTTCAAAATAACAATGTGATAGGCGAAGATTAACCATAATTATATTAAAAGTTTCACAAAAATTATTAACACCAAAAAACTATAGAAAATAGCTACGAGCCTTGTACTTAAACAAACTCTAATCATCCTTCAGACACTCATCTCTTATTTTCCCCTCACAATCACATGCGGACAATACATTCAAGTTGTTCCATTGTGAATGCAGGAATAGCAGAAGAAACTCCATTTGGCAATGGGTAGGGAAATAAATGCAAAAAGTCAATGTGAAAATAAATAAATAAATAAATAACAACATCAACAACAGCTAAGTGGGGTTGGCTAAATGAATGTCATATTTTCATTTAATTCTAATAAATTAAGATTATTTTTTATACAACATGCTTAAATTTTTTTAGGTCTACCTCTACCTTTCCTAACATAAGTCGAATCTAAAACATCTATTATTCTAACTGGATCATCAGATGGTCGAAGTTTAATGTGACGAAGCCATCTAAGACGACTCTCTCTAATCTTATTTACCACTAGAGTTGCACCAACCCTTTCATGATGCATCTGTCTCGCATTTTGTCTCTAAGTGTCAACCTACTCATCCACCTAAACATTCTCATCTCAGTAACACTTAGCTTTATGCTTCTCTTTTAAAGGCAAACATTCTGTGTTATAAAACATTGCAGATCTCACCACCATCTTATAAAATTTTCCTTTAAGTCAAAGTGATACATTTCTATCACACAGTTGGCCCAATGCATTTCTTCACTTCAACCAACCAACTTGAATTCGACTAAAAAAATCTCCATTCATATCAGCATCACTTTGAACAATAGACCCGAGATATCTAAAACGTTCACACACCTTCTAATGATTTGATCACCCATAGGTACAACTCTGCCACTAGATCTACTATTGCTAAAATTACACTCCATGTATTCAATTTTAGATCTACTCAAACAAAAGCTTTTAAACTCTAATGCAGACATCCATTATTCAAGTTTTTCCTGAACTCTACATCCTCCCCTAAATGTCCAGTATGAGTACCCAAAACTAAAACAAAAGGATGTGGGCTTAAAGCTGATCCCTAATGTAATCCAACTGAAATAAAAAAATAATTGGTCAATCCTCCTGCTCTAACATATGTAACAACAAATGTAACAGCTCTAGTATACATATCTTTATGACTTGAATGTATATCATATCGACACCTTTTCTCTAGAACTCTCCAAAGAACTTCCCTTGGAACCTCGTCCTAAGCTTTTTCTAAATCAATAAAAATCTTATATAGATTCTCCTTACTCTCTACTATTCCATCAAAACTCTAGCTTTCATAGTAAACTTACTAGACATAAATCCAAATTGATTATGAGAAATCTTTGTACTACGTCTTAACTTATGTTCAATTATTCTACCATAATATTAATGTATGACACATTAACTTAATTCCTCTATAATTTGATGCTCTTGTGCATCCCCTTTATTCTTAAAAATGGGTGTTGACCTCAGTTTATGTGAGGTCTTAGTTTCCTGCTCCTAGAACGCAAAATCTAGCCTTAGGAGTTCCTGGTTGACCATCTTAGTAGACTAGTAATGGAACCCACCTCCCATAGAACTTCAAACCACTTTTTGATTCATTTTTGTGAAGAACTCGCATGAGTGGTTCCAGGCACTCAACTTCTAGTTGCAAGAGCTAAGGACCAACATGAAGAGGGCCAGAAAATGAGTTCCTACAGGATCATACGGTCTTAGGTGAACCCTCCATGACTCGAACACTCGCAAACGCCGCACTTCACGCACTCGCCAAACCACGTAAGAAGTTGACACATTTTTTACCCGATAGTCAGCAAACTTGTCCGGACGACCCCAGATGACGAAACGAATCACGTCGGCGCTTCCAGAACGTCGACTTTAGCCAGAAAGGACACCCATATCACTATGGTTCTGCGCACAAGTAGATCGCACAAAAATCGATGCATGTTTTTTTTAATTAGCGGGTGTGGGCCCGGGCTCAACCCAGGTTCATCTCGAGTTTGACTTGAGCTGGATATGAGCTAATCACAGACTAATTATTTCAGCCCACGAATTTCAAATTTCAAATATGTCATTTAATCCCACAATAATTAGATATAATTAAGGATTAATTATTTTCCAATTAAGTCTCCTCTGCGCAAGGAAACTATTTAATTCCCCGCCAAAGCTTTCGTGTAACGGCTCCCTAGAATCTTCGACTATACTAATTGGCCTCGGATAGAAGGATTGGATCATCCTCCGCTCGCTCCCGCCCCCGTCGACATTCTCTCTCGTGCGATCGAATCCCCTGATCACCCCCTGCTCGCTCCCGCTCTCTCTAGATTTCGATCTCCCTCACGCCGAACAAACCAAGCCGCTCCTCCTTCTCCTGATCGAAGCTCCTGCGCGCCTCTTCCTCCACCGNTAGGAGTTCCTGGTTGACCATCTTAGTAGACTAGTAATGGAACCCACCTCCCATAGAACTTCAAACCACTTTGATTCATTTTTGTGAAGAACTAGCATGAGTGGTTCCAAGCACTCAACTTTTAGTTGCAAGAGCTAAGGACCAACATGTAGAGGGCCAGAAAATGAGTTCCTACATGATCATACGGTCTTAGGTGAACCCTCCATGACTCGAACACTCGCAAACGCCGCACTTCACGCGCTCGCCAAACCACGTAAGAAGTTGACACATTTTTAACCCGATAGTCAGCAAACTTGTCCAGACGACCCCAGATGACGAAACGAATCACGTCGGCGCTTCCAGAACGTCGACTTTAGCCAGAAAGGACACCCATATCACTATGGTTCTGCGCACAAGTAGATCGCACAAAAATCGATGCATGTTTTTTTTAATTAGCGGATGTGGGCCCGGGCTCAACCCAGGTTCATCTCGAGTTTGACTTGGGCTGGATATGAGCTAATCACAGACTAATTATTTCAGCCCACGAATTTCAAATTTCAAATATGTCATTTAATCCCACAATAATTAGATATAATTAAGGATTAATTATTTTCCAATTAAGTCTCCTCTACGCAAGGAAACTATTTAATTCCCCGCCAAAGCTTTCGTGTAACGGCTCCCTAGAATCTTCGACTATACTAATTGGCCTCGGATAGAAGGATTGGATCATCCTCCGCTCGCTCCCGCCCCCGTCGACATTCTCTCTCGTGCGATCGAATCCCCTGATCACCCCCTGCTCGCTCCCGCTCTCTCTAGATTTCGATCTCCCTCACGCCGAACAAACCAAGCCGCTCCTCCTTCTCCTGATCGAAGCTCCTGCGCGCCTCTTCCTCCACCGATCGAAGCTCCAGAAACCCTCGCTCGACTCCCTCCACCAATAGTAACTCCTGCTCGCCTCCCTCACTCGATTGACTTCTCCTCATTGTTCCGAAGCCTGCGCCCTGCTCCTCTGCTCGACCAAAGAAGCCCCTCCCCCGCTCGCGATCGAAGCGCCTCTCCCGCTCGCTCCCTCTCGATTTCCAGCTGTTCGGCTCGTCTACACTTTCGCGACCGAGACTCGCTCGCCTCCCTCTACCACGCTCGATCCCGCCTCCAGACTTCCTGCTCGCGTGCGATCGACCCCCTCTTCCCTTGCACTGAAAATTGCGCCTCCCCCTTTCTCCCGATAGAAACCCTGCACTAAAGTCTTTCTCCCGCTCGGCTTTAAATCGCAGTTGCCGGCAGTTACGAGATTGAGGTGAATAGAACTAAATTCCTGCATTTCTTCCTTCTTTTTCTTTGTTTAGTCGTTGTTGTCACTGAAAGGTCCGATTCTACCCCTAAACCCCTCATCTCATTTACCCATTTGCATGCTCTCATTAATGTCTATCAAGCTGCTGTTTTGATGATCTCCTCGCCTGTTTTGCTTCTATATGGATTTCTAGAAAATCAATGTAACCAATTTCTGTAAAATTGCACTTGGAATTTTGTTTTACTCCATGAGACAAAGCATCATGTGATGATGGTTAAGAAAAATTCATATTTTTGGCATGCCACAGTTTTGACCTGTTAATTTCTCTTATACTCTCCCCTCAATGTCTATTGCGCATTTATGCTTAGTTGAAGAGTTATCTTAGCTTCCTAGCCTTGTTGTTGTGGTTCAACCCCGATGTTGTTTTGGCTTGATACGTTATGATTTTGAAGGTTTTAAGAGTAGCTTTTTGTCGTGTATTATTGTTGATTTGGAGATGACTTAACTACTGTTTTTTT
>JXCR01074940.1:66829-129753 GCA_002079205.1 Phalaenopsis hybrid cultivar | reverse complement strand
CCACAGTGACCCCACCTACTAAGTATTTAGAGGTTGAGAGCAATATGTGGAACTCCAAGTTGAGTAAAGAAGAGGGTAGAATTTCTAATAGTGAGGGTTCCAAGTCTAGTTTTGTAGGAATAGTCAAAAGGAAAAGTCCTATGGCTAGACCCTAGCCTATTAAAGAGGAGGAACTAAACCTCAACCAAAATTGAGGTCAACACATTCTTCTGAGGAGCTTCTATTACAAGAGTAGTTTTTTGGTTGGTCTCCTTGGGTTGCACCACCTCATCTAAAGGGACAGATAGGCGTTTTTGAATATTTATCTGGTTCACTTCCTCCCTGAAAAATCTGGGGGAAGTATTTGGGGAATCTGTGGAGCCAAAAGGAGCAGTAGAGCTTTTGGGTGTATCCAGCATGTCTTCCAAATTCCCATTTGGAGGGGGGTCTACACCAACTGAAACTTCTAGAGGAATAGGCTAGGTATACCTTCCTTGATTTACCACAGTCTTCTTTGGGGGAGGGTGAAGCCTGAAACATCTATCCTTGGTGTGTCCAAACATCCTACAGTGATGACAGTAGTATGGTTTCTGTTCTAACCTCATTGTTTGCCAGAATCTCTCCTTGTCTTTAACAATCCAAATCTTGTTGATTTCAGGGAGAGTAACATCTCTCTCAATGAGAATTCTGACTAGGGCAGGTCTGGCTTTATTGTATGTAGGAGCATCCACCTTCATAGGTCTCCCTATTGCACATGCAATATTAAATAAAGCATTGAGATTAAAGTACTCAATTGGGAGGCCATGTAATTTAAACCATAGAGGAACTATTGGAGGTTCCTTACTAGTCAAAATCAGAGACCCATTTCAGGATTTTCATTGTGGTGCCTCCAATTTGAATGGCTTGTTTTGCAAAGATTCTAGCATAGTCTTCCTCCCCTGAGAGTTGTATAAGTAGGTGTCTTCCATCTAGAATTCCAATCTGCCAATCACTATTAAATTTCAAGGAATCAAAGTAGTTTCTAACTAAATCCATTTTAGGGTGGCCAAGAAGAAATTTCCCCACCAAGGTAAATTTTACTTGGTCATTTAGATTAATAATCTCTTGAGGTGAGAAGTAAACTGCAGGTTCTCCATCCTTAGCACCTAATGGATGAATGCAAGGGTTGTTACCCTTTCCTGCTGCAGTATCATGAAACTTCTGTGGGAAGACTAAATGTTCAGGATCATTGAGGGAAGCAGTTGATTTGACAACCACTATTGCATAAGTAACCTTTTCTTATCAAACATCTGTTTCCAAATCGATAGGAGTAGCCATACTCCGAAGAAACAAAGACCAAAAGCCACAGAGCTAGAGCCCCAAAGAAAAGGTCAAAAGGACCAAAACCGGACAGAACAGGTCTAACCACTCAGCAAACCTCAAACCAGCAGTGCCCAACACCAAGAAGGGGAGGGAAACCACCACAAGAGCAAGAGAAAGCAAAGTGAAACCAGACAAAATCAATGGAGAAAGGAAAAAAGGGCTGAAATCAGAAAACTCCAATGGAACAGTAAAAACCCACCAACCAGAAAAACACCAATGAAACAGTGAAACCCACCAAATCCAATGAAAGAAGAGGTGGAAACAAACTTCCAAAGTAAAGGAGGAAAAGAAAACATCACCCTGAAGAAGAGAACAACCAGACCTCCCCCTGAACACACTCCAACAGCTCACCATCCTGCCAGGAACCCTAGCAGAGCACCTCCCTCCTCAGCCTCCAGCTTCATGATTATAAAAAAATTCATATATATATATATATATGAGATTAATATGTTAAAAATCTATTTATTTTGATGTGATATTTATTTTTGTTAATTTGAGAAACATATTTAACTTTCTTTCTGGAGGCATGTCTTTGTTAATAACATTTCATCAGTTTTTAATTTTGTTGGATTTTTTTACGCTTCATCAGTCTCTTTGTATTTGGAATGCTAAATCTATTACCATCTAAATTCTTATGAAATTATAAATAATTCAACTCTGCCATAAAATTTGCATATATATATATATATATATCACACACGGACATAAGATGGCGTCGTCTTCCTCGCTCAGCTCTGCTAGGGTTTCGCCCGATGGCAAACCCTAACAACAGTTACGGCTTCAGCTTCGTTGTTTCCTCTTGGCTTCTTCGCGTTTTTTTCTTTTTCGTCTCCCCGCTTCTTCCAGGTTTGAGACGAGGCTCACCCGCTTGCATGCTCTACGGCTCGTCTTGCCGCTCGTTGTTTCCTATCTGCTAGGCTCATCTCCCGTTCGTTTATCCGTTCTCTACGCTCGTCTCTTCTCACCCCGTTGTCCCTTTCTTAGCTTCTGTTATTTCGACGCGAAAACGTCGCAACTATCTTTGAAGAGAAGATGGCTTGGGACAAATTGTATGCAGCTGCCCTTGCTGGTGTCCATGCCTCAGGCACACCAAAATCATCATATTTTCCTCCATCATTTCAGTGGGCGGAGGACATCAAGAAACCTAGTAGGAAGAATGAGAAGTCTGTCATCTTTTTTACAGAAGTTGAAGGTATTTAACGTGCTTCCTCCTGTCGTCTGAATTTGGTTGGGAAATTTCTATATAGTCATCCCAAAATGGAGCTCATTCACAAAGAATTTGAACTTATACATCTTATTGGAGAATAGAAAAGCGGGCTATTAGATGGGAGACACATTCTTATTCAAATTAGAAATGAAGAAGATTACATGTGTTTATTTGCTAGAAGGATAATAAGGATTGATAACAGTACAATGAAGATTCTGAAATGGTCTGTGGATTTTGACCCACAGACGGAACCGCCAATCATTCTGATTTGGATTCGTCTCCCTGGTCTGAAATTTCATTATTTTTCTCAAAAAGTATTGTACTCTATTTCCTTAGCTTATGGGAAGCCACTCAAGACGGACATTCCTACTTTTAATATGTCCCGTCCTTCTGAAACTAGGTTCTTGTTGAAACAGATATCACTTCACCCACTTCTGAGAAAATTTAGTTGGGCACACAACATCATGGATATTGGCAGAAGGTAGAGAATGAACATTTTTCATCGTATTGTTCGAACTGACGTATGTTCGGACACATCAGATCTCAATGTCACCATCTACACCCCCACCTCAGACCAAAAAAGCTAACTGCTCTGCTAGAGGTTGTGATTCCATCTCATTCTGATCAAGCAGGCAATCAGACGACTATTCAATCCCTAATTGTAGCTCCCTCGTCTTTAAAACCTCCTATTGTGGGGGAGAGGGAGTTTCTTCAGACCCCGCCTGCCCTAGAACCTATCACTGATAATACAGGTGAAAATACTTTTATTGCTTCACAACCGCCTCATCAGGTCCAAAAAAATGTTAATATTACTCAGGTTCATGGGGATCAAGACGTGCAACGACTTACACCTATCCGACCATATTTGGAATCTACTGATCAGATGTGTCAATCATCGGATGAGGAATGGCAGGTCTACACATCTAGGAGGAAGAAGAAGAATGAAGATCTACTTGAGCTCAGGAATCTGATGGATGATACTTTGGTTACTACTGGCAATGGGACACACCTTACTAATTTGTTATCCGACTCACTTCTGAGAACTAGAGGAAGAAGGACTAAAGTAGGACATCCCTAGTACTTTTGTGCCCTTTTCTGGCTTTCTGGGTTTTAATCTTTTTGTATATTTGCTTTATCTGAGTTTTTGTGTGTGTTGTATTGTATGAGTTGGGTTTTCTTTTAGGTCCTCTCATGCAACTTTTCTGTATCTTTTTGTGTATTAATATATTTGTCCTGAGGCTTTTTCTATCTATCTATATATATATATATATATATATATATATATATATATCTCACACAAAAGTTTATCGATTAGCCAACCCTGAGAAATTAATTACAATAAATTGCAGCCAATAAGCATAATTGACAAAAAAATATTTCTTGGATGATTGGAAATGATTTTCTTTATGGTAAAACTTTGTTTTATGGATTTATTTTCAGCTAAAAAATGTGCTAATTAGCCTTAAAATGTGTTAATTAGCCTTGGTGAGAAATTGACAGATAAGGAGGCAGAGCAAATAATAAAAGAGGCAAACTTTGACTGCGATGGAAGAGTTAACTACAATGATTTTGTCCAAACAATGATGCCAATGTAAACAAAGGAAATGAAAATATAGTTTTTTTGTAAAGATCGTTGGTGGTAAAACAATGGTCCACCTAAAAGAATCTTTCAAACTTATCAGTTAAATGATTCACCTTTATACTAAGGAATTTTGGATGATATCTCCATAATTTCTCGCAAGCTTTTCCCTCCTCTAAGTGCTAATAATCTTAATAGCTATTAAATTTTAGTTCACCTTCAACTCTATATATACAATGGTAAACTCATTACTAAACCTCTCAAAATACATACCCTTGGGCATAAATGGTGTTAAATTTTTCTAAGACTATGTAACTAAAAGTATTTTGCTTTAGAAACCTTTACTCATGAATCCTGGAATTTTCTCGTCCCCCAAAATAGCATAATATGTATTAATAAAATAAACTCTTGCCTCTTCAATGGAAGAAGTAAAATAAAATATCAACAAATTGGATTTCGATGCTTCTCCTTTTCATTGTCTTTTAGTGGTATAGATGACCCTAAAGTAACTCATAACCCTCCCATATAGAATCATATGAAAAATATCTCTATAAACTAGTTATCTCACCTCTATATTTTCCATAAATGTTTATTTGCGCCTACCCTTCTCAAGGTTTATTGGTTCTCTAGTTGATACTTTACATAACACTAGCCCTTACTAATGGTTCATATCCTATCCCTAATCAAAATAATAGTAGAGACAAACTTTTTCTTAAATAGCAATTATTCTTAAATGTTTTGACACTTCCAAAACCCCAATGTGAATCAAGAGTTACTTATGAACTTAGCATATTAAAATTTAAAAGAGTTAGAATTATTCAAATGCAAATATTTTATCTATCATTCTTCTATCATCCTTATTTATCTTATAGATAATATTTTTGAATACTCTCTCTTCTAAATATCCATTCTTTTATAGAAAGTTTTTATTTTTATCATGAGTGCTACTATATCATATGTTGGCATCAATTTTTGATTTCATAAGTGTAGGGTGTCCACCTACATGGCTCAAGATGTTTTACGGTTTGCCTGTAGCATCTAGTAGCTTAAGACACCAACCCGGGACCATCTGGCACTTGTTTGGGGCAAGTAGCTAGGTTTGGTGGCGAATCAGCTGTACCAAGGAAAATTCCTTCCAAGAGGCCCATCTGGTATGTGAGACATGCTTTATGCCTAATATAATGATTAGAAGTCACCACACATCCATATGGAACCTCCCACGAGCATATGAAGTCACGGAGTCCACTTACACGCACTACAGAAAAATTAGGGCTAGAGACGCACTACCCGTGTTGCGGTTTAGAATGACCATTGGCACCTATTTATCTTGTGAATGACCGATGAGAATATTCCATATTGAAGTTATGGAAATAAATTTCACTCATATGGAGTCTCCCATAATTTTGTATCAAAAAAATGCTCCGTCGGGCGCTCCCGGTGAAAATCAAGGCTTCGGGCTTGATCGCCACCCCGGGGCCTACCCTATGGGCCCACACACCCAAAATACCTTTCTGAGCCATCAAGCTAGAGCCTCTAGAGGTATAAAACAATATTTAAAAGTTTGTCATATACCCGGCGCCTAGGTGTCAAAGAAATGGGGCACCAAGGCCCCAAACAAACAAAAAAAACCATTTTCCCGAGAGTTTGGTATCTAGGCGACGCCTGGGTGGTGCAAGGCCATTTTTTACGCCATTTCTACTTCTGAAACTGCCATTTTTGTAGGGATTTTGATCATGAGTCTGAGGAGTGGGAAAAGGTGGTGTGAAAGGACCCTTTTACCCATACTTTAGAAGCTTCTTGTGCATCTATTGGGAGCTTTTTGGTCATTTTAGAGGTGCTCAGTTGTCTTAATTTAGTATGCTCTCCAATTCAAAAAGGATTGACACCATTTTGTTAGGTGGGTCGAAGGAATGCAGGGGAGAGGAGCTATAGGAGAGCTTTTGGAGTGGTGAGGGCTTTTATCTTGGTAAGTTAAGGTTTACAAATTCCTCCTCCACATCTTATTCTTCTTTTCTCCTCCATTTCTTCTCCTCCACTCCTTCTCTTTGGGAGTTCTTGTCATTCCTTGAGAGCTTGAAGTTTTGAGGGTTACTTAAATGGAGGAGCTAAAGGTTGGTCATTCCTCCACCTCATCTTCTTTTGGGCTACTCTTCTTCCTCTTAGGTGAAGCTACCAAAGAGCACGACTAGGAAAGAATCATCCTAGCTCAGGGAAGGCAACTCCAGCAAACTCTGGATAACTCTAGCAAACTCTCCAACGAGGGGAGCTTCTTCCACTATTTGGGAAGGACTTGTGAACTTCTCTCTTACAAGCTAGGATAGCTTCTTCCCGAACTCAAGTGGACGTCTAGCAAGCTCCACAGTGGTGAGATTTTCTTCCCCTTTACATTCCTTTCCATAGCTAGCCTTAGGTTTTAGTTGTGATAAGCATGTGAGTTTGATTGCCCATGTATTGGCCGGCGTTAGCCGATGCGACCACGTGCCCATGTGATGGATAGTTAGACTTCCTAGAGCAACCATTTATGTTATGGTTTTTCACGTGTGGCTAAAAATACTTCATAGAACCAACTGAATTTGTTTGTTGTGAACCCTAGCACAAGTTTTAATGGGTTGGAGCTCCTTCCACCCCTTGCTTTGGGTTCCTTAATTTTCCTTGGAGAAATTGGGAGGTTGGCTTTTGTAAAGTGAGAAAAGCTTTGTAGCTAGCTCACTTTACAAAGCATTGAGGCATCATGAAATTGATAAAAACTTTGTAGCTAGCCCATTTCACAATGGTGTGAAGCGTTTTCTCCTTGAAAATCTAAGGAGAAACTCCTCATACACCTCGCCAAAGCATGAGGCGGCGATGCTGTATATCAAAACACCAAACCCTAGGTTTCTAAGCAAGGACAGTAGCATGAGCATGGTTTGCTATCGAGCATGTTTGCTTGCCTTGGATTATGTCTTATGTGTCTTGCATGGATCATCCCGCATTTGCACCACTTGTGCCTCGATCTGTGATCTAAACTGGACGACACCACTTATGCATTGATCGGTCTCTCCAGACCAGTCAGCACCACTTGTGCCTCGGTTGGCCATCCCGATCGGCACCACTTGTGCCTTGACCGACCATCCCGGTCCAATTGGTACAAAACCTTCATTCGACCAGTTGCGCCAGCCCAGTCAAACAACGACTTGCACCATTGCATGTTGTGCAAGTGAACGTGTGTGCTTGCCTACCTGCATGTTGCATTGCACTGTGTATGTGTTTGCTTGCATGATCATTATAATTTGCCTGAGCTACATATTCATTTGGGTCACTGCCTCCTCGACATGCCCTTTTAGAGTCGTTGCCGCCATGGCATGCCCATCCCTCTTTGGGCCGCTCTCGCCATGGTATGTCCATTCCTTTTCGGGTCACTTCCTCCTTGGTATACTTATTTTAGGTCACTATTGCCACAACATGTCCATCCCTTTTCGGGTCACTACCTCCTCAGCATACCCTTTTTCGGTCGCTGTCACCACAGCATACCCATCCCTTTTCGAGTCACTACCTCCTTGGCATACCCTTTTCGGGTCATTATCGCGATGAAATGCCCATCCATTTTCGGGTCACTGCCTCACCGTTGTACCCTTTTTCGGGCCCATCGAGATCATGTGTGATGTGAGAATTATTTACAGGATCGAAACCAGATTGTTCATCAGAGATGGACAAGATGTAAGCAAAATTATAGGATTTTTCATTCACTATCCACAAAGGGACGGAGAAAAATTCATACAATGTCAACAACTCAAGCGATGTCTTTCCTTAGTCTGTGACAACCATTCTAATATCATGAGTAGAAGTAAGAGTAAAAGTTGAAGGTATAAAAGGAGTAGCAGCCCCTATGCTACGATGACCTCAAACCTTATCAACTTCATTTTCTTCTTTTTTTTTTCTTTCCTTTTTTTAATGGTGAGAGTTTCTTCGTTGTTGATGTTGAAACTCAAGTAGACTTTATCTTGTTAAGAAACTTTTTAGAAGATTTTGACCATACTATCTCCCATCCGTCTTCATTCTTGTAGTAATGATCAAGAAGAAATTCATCAGTAGAGATTACATTGATCGAACCTTCTTTTGGCTCTTTTAAGTAATACTTCAGGATAACAATGTTTCCTGCCTTAAAGTTTTAATCTAACCAGTCCTTGAAGACAGAACAATCTTCAATCTTATGTCCGAGCATCCTGTGGTAGATACAATACTTAGGATGGTCTTTCATGTCAAGTTCCTCTAGCCTCTTAGCCTCAGGCAGTTTGAACTCTGGTATCTTGAGTAAACTACAAAATATCTTAGCCACAGTTTCCATCTTGAACATATATTCTTTATTCATTAGATCTATCAATGATTTCTTTTCTGTCCTTCGCTGAATTTATTATTAAAACTGCAATTGTAGAGGTAGTTGTGCTTGTGAAATGTTGATGTTTCATCGCTATTTCTTCTGCTCGGGCTGCACTTACTTGGGTTGCTTGCACTTTTCTATAATTGAGACATTCCTGATTTCTTTTCAAATTTCTTAACCGGTCTTGCCTTTTCAAATTTTTATGTTCACTCATCTGCTTGACTTCTTCTTGGACACTGGTAGTTTTTACTGAGTAATTTTTTGATTTTAAACCATTTGAGCATGAATACTACTAGTCCATGGATGCTTTGAGTATAATTTCAACCGCATATTCCCCCTGGATTTGTAGCTCACATTTTATGCAAAGATTCCTCCAGCAAAGAATGTAGTCTACGAGTGTTGACTGCTCTTTCCGGGCTGATAATATAATTTTATGTGTTTATAGCAGCTACTCCTAGTGATGTAAGTATTACAAATTTTAAAATATATTTTATAATTATTGATTTAAAAATTTGATAGGATAAAAACACAAATGCACGTATCATTTAAGTAATATAGGAATTTTTTTAGACCCAAGTATTAGTCCCACGGGGAAGAAAAAACTCTTTTCATAGACTTAGTAAAACTTTACTTAAACTATAGGTGACTTGTCATGGAATTAAGATTGAAATTATAAGTTTAAAAAGGAGTACTTATACCTATTAATATTATTTCTAAACTTCAAGAAAATGCTAAGTGTTTCTAAACTAACTTTATGTTGAAGAGTTCAAATTTTATGGAAGTTCTTCCCCTTGCAATGAGATCATAATCAATGTAGGAATCAAATGTTTATAAATTTGAATGTAGTTTTGTGACAAAAAAAAGCATACTTATTCTTTACCCTCTTCTACGAGCATAAAGAGCATTAGCTAACCTAGAGTTAAGTTCTTAAATTTTTGGTTATGCTTGGTAGATTATAGCCTGTCTCCCTAGAGTACCCACGTAAGCCCTCAATTTGGCTAACTTAGTCTTAAGTTCCAAACCCTAGATCAAATTGGTAATTCTTTATGGTGTTTATTTTATAAAATGATGCCCCGATAAAAAAAAAATTATGTGGTACTAATTCTCAAACATGTAAGCTTACCATGCAAAATTTCACATAGAACATTATTCACTTACCATTAAAACTTATTGCATGCTAGTCCAATATTAATAATGAAACAAATGTAGCTTATAACATGAAATTATATTCACAAAAACGATCTATAAACAAAATTATAATTTTGGGGTATAAAAATGATAATTTAATAATATTCCCTCATTCAGACTGCATTTCAGTCCATTTTTTAGATTTGATTGAAGTTAATTGTAATTCATTTCCATTTAACATGATTTATTTCTATTTTGTATTTGAGATTTGAAATGAATGAGTAGTTAACTAAAAGTGAGGTAAGAGAATGGACCTTTAAGATGTGTGGTGGAATGTTCAAAGTACAACAAACATATTGACGTTGGTTGAGGCAATCAATTGAGTTCAGAAATAAGATTATTACTACTTTTTAAATTTTGGATTTAGAATATGATATGTGAATTGAGGTTTTTTTTGAAAGAATGAAGGTTTGAAGTATAATATTTGTGAAGTTTGTGTATCCTATAAATAAAATTCTTTAAAGATTATGGATATGGTTAAATATTGCCTGAAAGAGTTTAGTTTGGAATATTCGGAAAGGAAGCTACTGGGGGACTTTCTCCTAACCTAAAGAAGACAACGAGAGAAATCTATAGTTAGTGAACTGGTGGATAGAATCCCTAAGACTGACAATATCGGAATTATGGTTACTTGACCACGAAAAGATGGAAAGCCATACAAACTCACAACCAACCAAAGAGGTGAAAAATGTGATAATATCAGGATGAAAATCATACAAACTAACATTTATTCTAAGAGTTAATAAAAAAAATTTAATTTGTTTTCTTTTGTATTTTTTATTTCATGTTACATCATTTCATGTCATATCATTTTGTGTCACATCATATTAGTCGTGTCATTTTGTTTCATATCATACACAAGAAAGCATTATGAAGAAAAGCATAGAAACTCACTTTCAACCAAAGAGGTGCATAGGGGTGACTAGATTAGGATAGAAAGTATGAGGACTTATATTTAACCAACAACTAGTTAAGTGGTCAATCTAAGGTAGAAAGTTTAGAGACTTGCATCCACTTTAAAAGCACCCTCTTAGAAGTGAACCTTCATTATATGGTGGTTTATGGTGCATGCAAATATTTATGTCGTACTTTACCTTTCATGTAAATCTATGTGGTAATCATGTATGTTCCATGCTTGTGGTTTTATATCCATGCAAACTTTCACGATTGTGGCATTATTTTCATGCAAACTTCCATGCTTGTGGATTTATATCCATCAAACATCCATGCTTGTGGCATTATGTTCAAGCAAACTTCCATGCTTATGGCTTTATGTTCATGCAAACTCTCACGCTTGGTGCTTTATGTCTCTTAAGTTTCTATGCATGGGTTTCATTCATGCAAGTGAGCAAGTTGTGGCTCTATGAATTTCTTGAAGGATGGCTAAAAATACATGAATTGTGCTAATATGCTTGAAAATGTCTTCCTTAATGAGTTATGTATTGAGAGAGTGATTTGCAAAGTTCATATAGTTGAGTGGGGTTAATTTAAATATTTGAAGAAAATTCTAAATGTATTATTTTTTAAAAAATATAACATTTAAATTCTATGGTTCCCTAAATGAATTATTTTATGAAAATATATATGAATCCAAAGATGATCATCAACATTATGGAGTGAACAAAACTAAACACAAACTATACCAAATTAGTATATGAATTTTGTGACTTCGATTATCTTGAGAAATCAGAAATGGAGAAGGCGTTACTACTATTATAAAATGTGGGGGAAGATTTTGATTTAGGAATCAAGAGAAAAAAATGGAGTGAATAAAAGAAAAGCATACAAGAGAAGAAAAAATCTATGAATTATGTTTCTCTTTTTAATTATTTTTATTTTTTAGAAAACATAAATTTATAAAAATTAACCTTAAGTGTCTCATTCTTAGGCAGTGTATTAACCACAAGGCCAAGATAGTAAATAAGAAAATTATTAGTTTTTTTTAAATACCATACTTTATTGATAAAGAAAAATTAATTCAATCGCATTGGATATAGAAATCAATTCACTTCCTTACCTTAAAAAGATTTTGTAATCATTAAATGTCTTGAAATTCTTCCTATTCACTAAGGGCTAGTTTCTTAATTTATACAAGGGGGCAAAAGAATTTGTAATTAGAATTAGTGGCAACTTCGAGTGGAATTCGACCATGCTCAATTAAGCATTTCAACACATACTCAACAACTAATTTAACCTAGTCTAATTAAGTTTATTCAAATTATTTTTTGATTGCTATGATTTTCTCAATTATATCAATCATATTATTTCTTAAATTATCAAAAAATTTCTTTAACTCAAAAATTTTTTATGATAATTTAACTTTGTCTACAACTGATATTGCCTTCAAATTATTCAATCCAAGAGTGCTATCATTAATTTATAAGCATGTTTCTTAAATTTTATAATGTAATCAATTCAGATTCAGTTTGATCCAGATTTAATAAATTATTCTCTCTTTGAATTCATCCAACACATGTTCAGAAAAGGGAGGCTCTAAAAAGGTTGGAGTTTCTACAAAAAAATGACAGATCCAACAACCAAGGGTTTTACAAATGATAGAAATTGTAGCAATGTGAAGAAGAAAATAAAGCAAATCCATAGGAAGCAAGGATTCAAAAAATGGATGGGAGATAGATGATAAAAAGAAAAGAAGAAGTTTCCTCTTGGTAACTTTGATTCTTTTTCTCAATTATTACTTTTTTTCGCTCTGAGCACTCTTCTTTTTTTTGTTTTCTAAACAAAGGGGCTACTATATATTCACTTTTGGGATCATAAACTTCTTAACTGGAGCATCTTTAGTTCTCACAAGAAATGGCAATCCTAGGAAGTAAGATAATGAAAAGAGATAAGTTGTTCAAGAAATTGATAAAAACATGCACCTTTTACCTTTATTTATGCAAGGCGATATATTTCAAGAGAAAAAGGGAAGTCAAGTCTTGTCAAAGTTCATAATATGTTCAAACATATTTATTATCAAATTGGTTAAAAATTGTCAATATCTTTTTGTTTTAGATCTTATTTAATTAAAGAGATAAGATCATTTACGTACTAAATATGTATAGTCCAATTTTACGGGGAAAGATTCAAGATAATTGACGAGCCAAATTCTAAATTGGTCAAGTCAAATCTTGTCAATGTTCATAATATGTTCATAATATGTTCAAACATGTTTATCATCGAATTGGTTAAAAATTATCATTATCTTTTTCTTTTGCAACTTAATTATTAAAGAGATATGATCATTTATGTATTAAATATGTATAGTCCAATTTTGCGGGTCTGAATTCAAGATAAGTGACAAGTCAAATTTTAAATTGGTCAGTCCGATAAAATGACTCACCACAATAACTTGGCCAAAAACCTCCGCCAGTCAACTCGAATAGTTAGCATGATCAGTCACATGACAATTTAGGCTCCATTTGGGCTAGCATTAGGACTGCAGCGAGTCTTGGAAATTCCAATCTAGAGTGTTTGGATACTTCGACGTGGTGGCTTTTGACAAAAAGTTGAAGAAAACGCGGCCACAGGCTCAACCCTGTAGCCCGTGTTCCTTCAAATATTGTTGATTGGGCTGCCCCTCTCTTCACCTCGATTTCTTCTCTCATCTTTTTTTGCTCTAGAGGTGTGCTCCTCTTTTAGGATCGTCTTTGTCGTGATACATGCCTTAAACTCTCCTCTCTCTCTCTCTCTCTCTCTCTCTAACGCGCATCTGCATGATTCTCAGGGATAGGGTTCACTTAGTTCTCTTCTTCCTCTCCTTTATCAACTCTACGACGCTCTGTGAGTGTGATGGTTCTTCTATGTTGTGATTTCTCTGTGTAGTGGTTCGTCAGTGTTGTGACTTCACTGTGCGGTGGTTCCTTTATGTTGTGGTTTATTTGTGTGATGGTTCCTCTGTGCTATGGTGCTTCTTCTTGTTGGGTGATCCTTACCTTAACTATGTTATTGTTTTTGTATTTGGAAATGTGTATATGGCCATGATTTTTGTGATTTCCTATTTGTGGTGGTTTCTCTGTGCGGTTCTTCTTTTCGTGCTAGTAATCTATACCGAAATGTTTATGTGGCTATTGATTTTGCAAAAGGCTTTTATGCCTAAAAACTTTGTGGTTTCCTCTATGTCATGGTTCCCTTCTTGTTGCTTAATGCTTATTGTGCTCGAAAATTTTATGGTTTTTGATTTGTTAATTGCTTATGGTTAGTTGGTTTTTTTGTTGATGTTGGGTTTTAGGATTTTTGGGAATGCTGCATGTGATGACTTGGAAATTGGTGTTGGTTTCTAGTTGATGTAGGATTTTGGTTTTATGCTTTCTCTTTTACGTTCTTGATTGTTAAAATTAGCGATGGTTTTGAATGCACGTTCAATGGCTTGTAATCACGTCCAAAAGGGTGTCTTTTGGTTGATGGTGGATTATGTCCATATGGTTGATGTTGGCTCATGCTTTTTATGTGATGGATGTGGGGTAGGATGTGTTTTTGTTGAAGGACGTGGATGTGATGGTGATGGGTTGTTGGTGCGTTGATGTGGAGGTGGTGGTGTTTGGACGTGTTTGTGTGTGGGTGAGGTGGATATGTTTGGAGGTAGTGATTGGGTATCCATGTGGTTGTGGATGTCTTGATGATGGTGGATGTGTTTGTGTGTGGGTGAGGTGGTGGTGGGTATTTTTGGTGTGGTTGTGGATGTGTTGGTGATGTTGGATGTGCTTGGAGGTGGTGATTGTGTGAACATTTATGTGTTCTTTAGTGTGTTGGTTTGTGGGGTTGTTGGTGAATAGAGGTAGTAGTATTTTTTATGTGAAAGTGTTTGTAGTTGTGCTGTGTGTAAGGAGGTGGTGACAGCGATTATGTGTAGGAGTTGTGGTAGTGTGGTGTGGAGATTCAGTGGTGATGCTATTGTGGCATTCATTTTGCTCTCTGAGTTGCGTTAAATATTTTGATGAGAAATGTTTATGTTGATTAGTTTTCTTCTTGATAGTATACACAATGGCTAAGACCAAAGAGACTGGTTCATTTATAATTTAGGATAAGGATTCCAAAATGATATTTTATGATCTGAGCCTAAAGAAGGTCGAGAAAGGAACTAGGCCGATAACCTATTTCGACAAGGAAGGATGACAAAATATCATTAAAAAATTTAAGGAAAGTACATGTAAAGAGTATAATAGGTTGCAGTTGAAAAATAAGTGGGATCAACTGAAAAATGATTGAAAATTTTGGAATGAATTAAAACATGAAATCACGGGTTTGGGGGGATCCGATAAAACAAACAATTGATGCTTCCGAGGAGTGGTGGGTTGAGAGACTAATGGTGAGCATTTTTAAAATTATTATTACTTTTGATTATTTTTTAATTTTTTTCAAGTCCATCAACATGTCAATTGATTTTGTAGGTGGTGTTAGCCGCTAAAAAATTTAAATGCAGTGGCATCAAGTCTAAGTTGCAAGAGAAGTCAGATTGTATGTTTGGTGGTGTTGTGGCCACAAACAACAATCCATGTGCCCCTAGTGAGGCGGGGTTTGGTGGCACCCCAACAAATTTGGCAGCTGACCAGATAGGTAATTCTAACGAAGGCCTTAGCCTGAACCACAATAAGGTCAAATCTACTAGTCAATCGAAGCAGCTCAAGGTTGAGAAGAAGAAAAAGGAGGGAGTTGCTTTCATTAGAAGTTAGATATCACAGTTGGTGGCTTCATGCAACAATGACCATGACTTATCACAAGCAATATCTACCCAACAGGTTATGTGAATTCTAAAGGCAACTCCAAAAACTTATGAGAACATGTCGTTGCATTTATTCTCTACGATGCCGAAAAGAGTTTTTCATGATGATGACTGCAGACCGTAAGGTGGATTGTCTTTGTTATTTTCATGGGAGCAATGTCTCTTGAGAGATACTTTTTTTTAACCAGATCCTTGTGGGACATTTCATATTTGTTATTTGTTTATTTATTTTATACATGTTGCTTTGGACATTTTTCACTAAATGCTTAATTTTTTTCGTGCTACTCTGAACATTTAAGCTGCTTTGTAAATGTCACTTTACTTGAGAGTTTTTTATTCTTTTTTATGTTTTCTATTTAATTCAAAAATGTTATTTTGATGTTTTTTTTAATTCATAACATTATCTGATTGTATTTAAATAGTTAGTGCTTATGTGTTAGCTACCTCGATATCAAAATACATGGATGCTAACAGAGAAAACAAAGGAAGGAGAGTTGTAGCTATAGTGTATTTGATGTACAAGTATTATAACTCGTACATAAAACGCTCCAATTGCATGACATCCTCCTATGTTGGCAATAAATGGATTGGAGAGCTACTTGTGAGCTACCCAACGAGGTTTGATAATACTTTTCGCATGACACTGACGGAATTCACTAATATGTTGGAGAAACTTCGTAGAAATCATAGATTTCATGACTCCTCTAGGACAACTTCACAAGAGGTGTTAGCAATAACCCTCTACATATTATCACAGAATAAACAAATACGATGAGCTATGGAACGATTTCAACACACTTCCGAGACAATTTGCAGATAATTCTTAGTAGGGTTGAGTGCACTTGTTAATTTTACATCACAAGTAGTAAAGTCAATAGATCCTACATTCGAATGGATCCCCATGGAGATTTCGCATGATGCACGGTATATACCATACTATTCAGGCAATTTCTCCTATTCTATACATTAAATTTTCATATGAATATAGTATTTAAGAAACATTTCATTTTTCTTTTCAGATTTATATTGGAACAATCGATGGAACACAAGTGTATACATGTATTCCAAACAATGAGAAGATCACATTCATCGGTTGTTATCAGTCATTGATGCAGAAAGTCATGGTCATATGCGATTTTAATATGTGCTTCACTTTTATCTTGACTTGTTGGGATAAAAGTATACATAACAGTCAAATTTTCAAATCTGCAATACAGAATAAGAAATACAATTTCCCACATCGACCCACAACTTCGTTTGAGACTAAGCTGGTCATCTTTTTTTTTACTTCAACATTATTCATTTTATTTACATAGGTGAATATTATTTGGTTGATGCTGGGTATTTTTTGTAGCGAAGATATACGATGCCCCATCTTGATATGAGATATCACATACCTAACATTGAGTAAGCTAGCAATGTCACGCGGGCTAAGAGAGAAAATGTTCAACAAAAGGCACTCTTGATTATGTGGTGTCATTGAAAGGAATTTCGGTTTTTGAAAGAAGAAATGTGTTATATTTCACGGTATGTCAGCTTACTCGTTTCCCAAACCTGTGCTAATTATGGTTGTCACGATGACTTTTTTATAATTATATTTAACAGCATCCTTCGTGGAATGACATCGACTTCAGTAGGGAAGATGAGAATCATGCACATGTCCGTGTTGATGCATATGAGTATTGGCTTGGACAGTGATTGTCACAGACCAAAAATGGTGTTCCCGAGACCTGAACTCAAGATGGGAAAGGTGCAAGCGAGATGACAGAGTGGATGGAACAAATTGCAGATGCGATAGTTGGAGGGTTATTGGAGGGCATGTTACTTTTTATTTTTGCTAATTTTAATGGCTGTTAAAGACATTCATTGTTTATTGTATCGATATAGTATACAGTTTGTGTATAATTTTGTTCCTTATGCATTTGATATTTTTGCGGTCATTTATTTTTCAAGTTATATATGATTTTTTTCCTTTTGTATTTTTTCTTTCTTTTTTTGTAAATTTTGGAGGTTTATGATGAGACGTTTGACCTAATGGTTCTTCTTGATGGCTTTTATGTCGCTATTTGTTGGTGTTACATGTGAAATCCTAATGAATGCAACTACATTCCTCTGTTTTTTTTCAAAATTATGGTTTTTGAGGATTTTTTGGATGGCCTTTTTTTGGTGTTATGCATATGTGATACAGAAAAACTTGGTACTAAGTGGGTGAAAGATGACAAGGAACCCTTTTTTTATAAGATCTACTTTCTTTTTGTTGTGACAGATTTATTGGTCTACATACTAAGTTTCTGAGATCTCATGGCTGCATAAAACTTTAACTAATTATTTCTGTTATTATTTTTTACTATTGCTATGTTTGAGAGTGTGTTATTAAGTCTTCAAAAAGGACGAGTTATAAGATTTTTGATATCTCCAAAAAATTGTACTGCTACTACAGACTTCAATGTTCCCTGCTCACATCAAATCAATCACATAGCTACGAGAGACAGTTTTATGGGTGTCCATAGAGAATCACATAAATTTGTGACTATTTCTGGTAGACAGATGGGCTAAAAGTTTTCATCGCTGAGAGTGATCGGGCATGGAGAGTTTCCCTAGAGAATGGCTTATCTTGTGACATATGTCATCACTATTTTAAAAATAATGTTATTATATTATTAGTTATTATTTTAATAGTAATTTTCTTAATTCTGATAGTCATACTACTCACTGTATAGTGAGGTATATTTTATAATATTTTGCACTCAATATTTGCTCTCAAATATGAAATATACTGTTATGAAGAGTTCTATTGTAAAAAAACATTATTATACAGGGATAAAATGGTCATTTTTTCATAAACAACTGCAATAGAGCTATTTTTAAGCTGCAAAGAACAAACAGACAGCCAGTTTATATGCAGTAGCTTCTAAGCAGCAGCTTCCTATGGTAACTATTGTACAAATATTGATTATTAAGTTGCAGCTGCCCCAAATAGATCCTTAGATAACCACTTTAGCAAACAAACTAAACTTATCAAGGCAGTTGATCTATTCAACCATATAATTTAGTCGCCCAATTTGATCAACTTATCTGACTAATCAATTTGATAATTCAGCTTGATTTCATCGAATGGGACAACGTGAAAGAGATTGTCAAACAGACAAACTTTTATGCTACACATTTTGCTATTTTACTTGTATTTAAAATATATACTTTAGTTCCTTTTTTGTAGCGACTTATGTAGCATATCAAGGCCTACCTAGACATATAAATAGGGGGGTTACTCAAATTTCATATAAATAAAACTCTCTGTAACAACCACCCTGTTGAAACTCCAAGAGATCCTCCTTTTCTATTTTTCTTCTACCATCTCTTTGTTTAATCTACTATTCTTTTCTTTATTTCAGGTTTTTTCCATGGTGGTCTTAGGATTTAACACAGAACAAGCCAATTTACCGGAATCTCCTCCCACCGTTGACTGCACTGAGGCCCTTAAACCATAATACTATGTGAAAAATAAAAAGGTAATCAAGTTTTAAATATTGAAAGCATGTTTAAGACCAGACAGCTTGGGAATAACCATATAGAAAAGTACCGATGCAGAAGTGCTGAACAAATTTATAACCAATAATGTACATTTAATCAAACGTTTCTTGGGCTTGATTGCACAAGAAGAAAACCGTCTTAAACCAACGGACGAAAGAATGAAATTGGTTATTCATTCTTTAAGTAATTTGTTAATCTTCAACCATTTCATATTGAATATACTAATCATCATCATCATTTGCTTTACCAAACTAATTATGATTCATTTACAAATTTTCATTGTTCGTTTATTTACCTGTGATATTTGAGGCATTAAATTACTTTTTTTTCATATTTCCTTTGTTTTTACTATGTTTATTCTGATGCCTTTAATTTTTGTATTCTTTATTTTTTTTAGCATACATATACCAATTGTATTTTCAGGTTTATTAGGCTGGGGTTCATTAAGAGCTTATTCAGTTGGTTGCATGGAGATGGAAAATATATTTAAAAAAAAAAAAAAACTGTTTCAATTTTACCTTTTGTTTTTTGCATAAAAAATCTATCTTTTTTACTTAGCTCAAACAGAAATTTGCATTTAAATGCATTCAACTTAACAATAATATGCAATAACTCCATAATTTTCTAAAGGAATTTTTCCATCTACATGACACCAAGCGANCATATATAAAATCAAAGTCATACAAACTACAACAAGTAAATAACTTATCTCTAATTTTTCCCCAAGAACACTGGAAGTTAATCTCTAAGTTCTCCCCAAGAACACTCCTCGAAGTTCCTCTAAATCTCTTTCTTTCTTTACAGTATCTCTAATTTCTCCCCAAGCAAACTCCTTGAAGTTCCTCTAAATCTCTTCCTTTCTTTACAGCACATATTTCTCTCCAAGAAAACTCCTCGAAGTTCCTCTGAATCTCTTCCTTTCCTTACAACACACATTTCCTCTTCAAAGCAGCAAGGAGGAAGAAATCTCTCACTTTCCCTCCACTCTTACAATCTCTTTCTCCCCAAGAACTCTCCTCGAAGTTCCTCTGAATCTCTTCCTTTCTTTACAGCACACAGAATTTATTCCTCCACAAGCAAACTCCTCGAAGTTCCTCTGAATCTCTTTCTTTCTTTACAACACACAAAATTCTAATTTCTCCCCAAGAACACTCCTTGAAGTTCCTCTGAATCTCTTCCTTTCTTTACAACACAAGCAATTCCCTTCGAAGTAGCAAGGAGGAAGAAATCTCTCACTTTCCCTCCACTCTTACAATCTCTCGAAGAGTTCCTCACAATATTGAAACTCTAGTAAATTCTCTATACAGTAATGAAACCTCTCTAACCTCCAGGACCTCTCTAATTTTCAGCAAAATGTTCTCTTAAAGTTGTGGATGAGCTTTCCCAAGAGTTGCCTAAGCATCCCTTCAAAATTTGGCCTTATCCAAAGCTTGAGTAGGCATAACCATCGATCTCACCGTCGGTGACCTCAAGGGCGCCATCAATGGGCTTCTGAAGAATTTTGTCTTGTAGCCTCGGGAAAAACTCACCGTCGGCGTGGTCGAGGACCCCATCGACGGCCTAGTTCAAATTTCCACATTTTGGTTATATTTTTAGCTCCAAATTCGCTCATTTTTGCATCTTTTTGCTCCAATGACCCTAATTCATCATTCCTGCAATAAAGTATCAAAAATACATTTCTTTAAAGTGCAATATCATTAAAAACTGTATAAAATAGGTATGAAAATCTCAACATATTTTCCTTGGGTCATTATGCATATGTGATACAGAAGAACTTGGTACTAATTGGGTGAAAGATTACTAGGAACCCTTTTTTTATAAGATCTACTCTCTTTTTGTTGTGACAGATTTGTTGGCCTACATACTAAGTTCTTTGAGATCTCATGGCTGCATAAAACTTTAATTATTTTTGTTATTATTTTTTATTATTGCTATGTTTGAGAGTGTGTAGTTAAGTCTTCAAAAAGGACGAGTTATAGGATTTCTGATATCTCCAAAAAATTGTACTGCTACTGCAGACTATAATGTTACATGCTCACATCAAATCAGTCATATATCTACGAGAGACGGTTTTATAGGTGCCCATAGAGAATCACATAAATCTGCAACTATTTCAGGTGGACAGATGGGCTAAAAGTTTTCATCGTCGAGAGTGATCGGGCATGGAGAGTTTCTCTAGAGGATGACCTATCTTGTGATATATGTCGTCAGTATTTTAAAAATAATGTTATTATATTATTAATTATTATTTTAATAGTAATTTTCTTAATTCTAATAGTCACACTGCTCACTGTTTAGTGAGGTGTTCATCTATATTTTATAATGTTTTGCACTGAATATTTGCTCTCAAATTGAAATATACTATTATGAAGAGTTATATTGTAAAAAACATTATTATACAAGGATAAAATTGTCATTTGTCCAGAAACAACTGCAACATATCTATTTTTAAGTTGCAAAGAACAAACAGACAGCCAGTTTATATGTAGTACCTTCTAAGCAGCAGCTTCCTGTGGTAACTATTGTACAAATGTTTATTATTAAGTTGCAGCTGCCCCAAACAGATCCTTAGATAACCAATTTAGCAGACAAAGTCAACTTATCAAGGCAGCTGATCTATTCAACCCAATAATTTAGTCGCCCAATTTGATCAACTTATCCGACTAATCAATTTGATAAGTCAGTTTCATTTCATCAAATGGGACAACGTGAAAGAGATTGTCAAACAGACAAACTTTTATGCTACACATTTTGCTATTTTACTTGTATTTAAAATATATACTTTAGTTCCTTTTTTGTAGCGATATATGTAGCGTATCGAGGCCTACCTAGACATATAAATAGGGGGTTACTCAAACATCATATAAATAAAACTCTCTGTAACAACCACCCTGATGAAACTCCAAGAGATCCTCCTTTTTTTTTTCTTCTACCATCTCTTTGTTTAATCTACTACTATTCTTTTCCTTATTTCAGGTTTTTTCCATGGTGGTCTTAGGATTTAACACAGAAGAAGCCAATTTACCGGAAT
The DNA here is from genome assembly GCA_002079205.1 of Phalaenopsis hybrid cultivar. Taxonomy (NCBI): domain Eukaryota; kingdom Viridiplantae; phylum Streptophyta; class Magnoliopsida; order Asparagales; family Orchidaceae; genus Phalaenopsis; species Phalaenopsis hybrid cultivar. The sequence continues at coordinate 107,800 of JXCR01074940.1, read as the reverse complement.
CTCCTCCCACCGTTGACTGCACTGAAGCCCTTAAACTATAATGTACTATGTGAAAAATAAAAAGAAAATCTAGTTTTAAACATAGAAAGCATGTCTAAGACCAGACAGCTTCGAAATAACCATATAGAAAAGCACCAATGCAGAAGTCCTGAACAAATTTATAACCAATATTGTACATTTAATCAAAAGTTTCTTGGGCTTGATTGCACAAGAAGAAAACCGTCTTAAACCAACGGACGGGAGAATGAAATTTGTTATTCATTCTTTAAGTAATTTGTTAATCTTCAACCATTTCATAGTGAGTACTAATCATCATCATCATTAGCTTTACCAAACTAATTATGATTCATTTACAAATTTTCATTGTTCGTTTTTTTACTTGTGATATTTGAGGCATTAAATTACTTTTTTTTTTCATATTTCCTTTGTTTTTACTATGTTTATGCTGATGCCTTTAATTTTTGTATTCTTTATTTTTTTAGCATATATATACCTATTCTATTTTCAGGTTTCTTAGGCCGGAGTTCATTTCAGTTGGTTGCATGGAGATAGAAAATATATTAAAAAAAAAAAGAAAACTGTTTCAATTTTATCTTCTGTTTTCTGCATAAAAAATCCACCTTTTCTACAGCTCAAACAGAAATTTGCATTTAAATGCATTCAACTTAGCAATAATATACAATAACTCCATAATTTTCTAAAGCAATTTTTCCATCTACATGACACCAAGCGGATCATAATTTGAGCGTGCTAATTCTACAAATAAAACTACTGCTTTTGAGTAACATAGCAAGCTTACATTGTCAATATCATAGAATCATGGTCAATATCATAGAATCATCCTCACAGCAAAAAAAAAGCACATAATTACATATTTGATTTCACTTTAGAAAACAAGTACATGGAAGCAGTTGTAGTTTAAGTAATTCATATCATTAATAAAGCCAGACACACCTTTTTAATAAGCAGAACAGAATTGTTCATGGGGACAAACAGCGCACTCTTATATATCAGTACTAAATTATTGGTTAAGGAATTCTTACTTTAACCCGGTCATTAAAGATTTCTTTCATCCAAATCTCATTCAATCGCAGCCTAATCACTCAAAGTAATCTGCTTCAACAGAAAGAAATAGAATTAGTACAAGAACTAGAAAAGAAAAGCCTATAATGCAGTAGTTTATGAAAGAAATGAAAACAAAAGCTAAACAAAAGTTCTATCTTTGATTTAAATTACCTATGAGAGTATTAGCTGCATGCTTGAATAAAACTCTGATGATTGAAGGCTGATGTGCCATGTCTGAGAGGTTTTTCACACATAGGCAATGGAAGGACGGTTTCGAAAGCTTCAACAAGCAGAGCCACCTTCTTCTTCCGGGCTGGACCTAAGTTTGTAACAGCCAGTTGAAGTGCATAATCTATCATCCATTCTTCTGAATTTCTTCTCTCATCCATTGTTTGATGCCTCAGATCCACTCTTTCTGCTTCTGGATCAGGCTCCAATGGCAGAAAATTTAGTGGCCGTGGGTTGAATTCCTTAACTTGGTCAAATTTTCTAGTAACTCCCTTTTTTGCAATATTCCATCTTGGGTTTGAAATACCATCAATTCCCTTGAAATTTATAGCAGAAACATTCAATTTAATTCGAGCTATCTTGTTAGAAGCATCCGGCACCTCTTTCTCTGTACTTACAGATTCATCTCCCAATCTGCTTTCATGCATCATTTCTGATGGAAGCTTCTGAACTTCATCCTTGATGGTTTGTGAAATGAGCTCACTTTCTGAATCTTCTTCTGCTTCAAATGTGTCATAACTATTTGTTGTTTTTACAGAAAAATGCTCATCTGGGGATTCTGAGAACTCTGTTTTGTCAGGAAACAAACATATTTTCTCTTCCCACTTAATATCCGTAGTTCCAATTTCAGACTTCTTTTTTTCATCACCTTCCTCAGAGTCTTTCAGAGCTGTTGTTCTATCATGATCAAAATCCACATACTCAAGGAAGTTCATCATGACATCATCCATGTCATATTGTGAAAATTCACTGTTCTGATCCACATCATAATCATAATCATCTTCAAAGCTGATATCTAAAGCTTCATTCATTTGAGGCATAATTTCCATTGAATGTTTCACTTCATGGAGCATACACTGTTCATGATTATATTTCTCTTCAAAATTGCTAATTTCATGACAGTTGTTCTCCTCTATGGTCTCTTCATCAATCAACTTTCCTTCCTTTTGTAACGGTCCATTTTTAAATGAAAACAGTCTCTGTACCATCAAACTTTTCTGGGTCTGGAGCAAATTCCTCCTTGCAGAAATGAAGCGCTGGAGAGGAGGCAAAGGCTCACGCATATGACCACCATTAAGGGAGCAGTAAGTGTAAGGGCAAACTCTTATCGTCGAACTTCCCTCGGCTTCAGTTGCTCCATGATTGAGCTCCAAAGCTGCAGGAAACCTCGAATCCTTCATAGTTGATGAGCAGGTGGCCGCGTTCACATTCTTCTTCGAACACAAAGTGACCACCAATCTCTTCTTCATTGAAGATTTCACTTGTTTTAAGTTGGATTGCATGCTCTGTGCCTTCACAGCAGAAGAGGGATTCGAATACTTCGAGTTTCTTGGTCTTTTCTTCTTATCATCAGAACTCNCATGCTTGCGTTTACCTACATAAACTTGCATGTTAACCATAACCATAACCCAAAATCAAAATTAAAAATCAACCAAGATAAATTTCACTACCACAACATTCAAAATATAAAACAACTCAAAATCAATCACAAACATCACACAAAACCACAACTTTAATTAAATTAAGATGTCTCTATCGGATGATCAACACAAACATCACAAAAATACAACTTCAACTAAACTAAAACGTCTCTATTGGAAGATCGGAATCCCTCGGAGGAGGTAACCTACGGTTGCTAACAAGGCTTCCCACGGTTTAAATGAAATTATACTCATTAAGTTGGGTTTAGTAAGTTCATTTGGACTAAGTGAATCCAATAGAAAATAGTGATACCAGAACGAGGGAACCTCATTAAGTTGGGTTTGATAAGTTCATTTGGACTAAGTGAATCCAATAGAAAATAGTGATACCGGAACAAGGGAACCGTAGGATCCTAACCGATGTCACTCTAATCAAATTTAATATGCCCTCATAAAATTTAAAGAAATTTAACTACTGGTGTCGCTCTAATCAACTTTAATATGCCCTCTATAAAATTTAAAGAACTTCAACCGTAACGGTGACGCTCTAATCAACTTTAATATGCCCTCATAAAATATAAAGAACTTCAACCATAGGAACCACCTGATTTAATGAAATCTATAAACTTGCCACTCATAAAATTTAAAGAACTTCAACCATAGGGCCACTTGATTTGATATTATAACTTGACACACTAGATATCTCAAACTCGTCGCAGCAGGAGCTTGGAGCTAGCATGGTGGGCAGCACGACCATCTTCAACAACTGTCGCGGCAAGGAGCTTGGAGCTAGCATGGTGGGCAGCACGGCCATCTTCAACAGCAAAACTTGTCTTCCCCAGCACTTCAACCATAGGGTCACCTGATTTGACATTATAACTTGACACACTAGAAAACTCAAACTCGTTAACTTCAACCATAGGGCCACCTGATTTGATACAACCATAGTGCCACCTGATTTGACATCATAACTTGACACACTAGAAAACTCAAACTCGTCACAAAACTATAGGGCCACCTGATTTGACATTATAAATTGACACACTAGAAAACTCAAACTCGTCGCGGACCATAGGGCCACCTGATTTGACATTATAACTTGACACACTAGATAACTCAAACTCGTCACGGCAACCATAGGGCTACCTGATTTGATATTATAACTTGACACACTAGATAACTCAAACTCGTCGCGGACTTCAACCATAGGGCCACCTGATTTGATATTATAACTTGACACAATAGATAACCCAGACTTATTGTGGCAAGCAGCTAGCATGGTGGGCAGCACGACCATCTTCAACAGCAAAACCTGTCTTCCCCAACTAAACCTAACTTCCTTCCTTAGAATTAAATAACAAAGCCATTGGAGAAGTCTCACCTACTTTTGTAACTCTACAGTTAGCGGATCGTTCAGTTACATATCCTAAAGGAGTTATAGAAGAATGGAAGAGCTTTATGTGATTTGGGAGACAGCATTAATCTTATGCCTCTATCAATTTTCAAAAGATTAGGATTAAGAACTTCTGTAACTCTTCAGTTAGCGGATCATTCAGTTACTTATCCTAAGGGAGTTATAGAAGACGTGTTAGTAAAAGTTCTGTGGATTTCATTGTTTTAGATATGGAGAAAGATAAAGAAATACCTATCATTTTAGGGAGACTGTTTTTAGCTATTGGAAAAGCTATGATAGATGTTCAAAAGGGAGAATTAACTATGAGAGTTAACGATCAAGAAGAGACTTTTAGCATTGCAAAATCTATGAAATACCCTACTGTTGAAAGAGATAATGAATGTTTTTGCAAGGAAATTAGTGATCATCTATTAAATGAGAATTTTAAGAACATTTTGAAGAGAAAGAACAATTTGAAGACAGTGATGAAGTTATTTTGGATGAAATAGAAAGTGAAGAATCAGATTATGTTCAGGGCAGATTTGAGATGCTGGATATTACAGGAAATGCTGATAAGAATCTAGTTCCGTCAATTATAAAACCACCTGAACTTGAGTTGAAAATATTGCCTAACCATTTGAAGTATGTGTTTCTGGGAAACTCATCTACACTACCTGTTATTATATCTTCAGAGTTAAATGATTTGCAAGAGCAAAGACTTTTGGATACATTAAAAAGATATAAGAAAGCTTTTGGTTAGACCTTAACTGATATTAAGGGAATCAGTCCTTCAATCTGTATACACAGAATTATACTAGATGAACAATGTAAACCAAGAGTTGATCCACAAAAAGATTAAAACCAATGATGAAAGAAGTAGTCAAGAAGGAAATTTTGAAATGGTTGGACACTGGAATTATGTATCCTATTTCAGACAGTGCTTGGGTAAGTCCAATTCATTATGCTCCTAAGAAAGGGGGAGTGAATGTTGAAACAAAAGAGAATAATGAATTAATACCTATCAAACAAGTTACTGGGTGACGTATTTACATTGATTATAGAAAATTAAACACTGTCACTAGGAAAGATCACTTCCCTTTACCAGTTTTAGACCAAATAGTAGATAAACTTGCTGGGCACAAATATTTTTGTTTTTTAGATGGATATTCTGGTTACCATCAAATTTCTATTGCTCTTAATGACCAAGAAAAAACAACATTTACTAGTCCTTTTGGAACTTTTGCTTTTCAAAGAATGTCTTTCAGATTATGTAATGCACCTGCAACATTCTAGAGATGTATGATGTCTATATTTAGTAAGTTAATTGATGATGGATTGAAAGTATTTATGGATGATTTCTCTATATTTGGAACATCATTTGGCACATGCTTAAATTAGAAAGTGTTTATGGATGATTTCTCTGTATTTGGAACATCATTTGACGCATGCTTAAATTATCTTAAGTATTTATGGATGATTTCTCTGTATTTGGAACATCATTTGAAGCATGCTTAAATTATCTTACGTATTTGGAACATCATTTGAGCATGCTTAAATTATCTTGTTTTGGAGTTATGTGAAAGAACTAATTTAGTTCTAAATTGGGAGAAATGTCAATTTATGGTTACAGGAGGAATTATGTTAGGGCACAAAATTTTAAAAAATGGTATGGAAGCAGACCTTGCAAAAATTCAAGTTATATCAAAATTAACACCTCCTACTAATGTAAGAGAGGTTAGGAGTTTTATTGGACATATTTCTTTTTACAGACGTTTTATTAAAATTTTTCAAAAATTACTAAACCTCTATGCCAACTTTTAGAAAAAGGACAAGAAATTTGAATTTACTGAAAACTCTTTAAATGCCTTTGAGTTTTTAAAAGAAAAAAAAATCACAGCCCCTATTATAGTTTCACCTAACTGGAAGAAACCATTTGAACTGATGTGCCATGCTAGTGCTATAGGAGCTGTTCTTGGACAAATGTATGAAAAGATTTTTAAAGTTAAAAACTACACTAGTAAAACTCTTAATGATGCTCAAATTAACTATATTGTTAGTGAAAAAGAGTTACTGGCCATTGTGTATGCTTTAGATAAATTTAAATCTTATTTAATTAGGACTAAATGTGTTATGCACATTGATTACTCCGCTATTAAATATTTGATGCAAAAGGAGGATGTCAAATTAAGGTTAATGTGATGGATACTTTTAATGCAAGAATTTGATCTTGTGGTTATTAATAAAAATGAAACTGATAATCAAATTGCTGATCATTTATTGAGATTAGAAAATTATGAATTCTCTGACACCGATAATGAAATTATAGATAGTTTCCCTGATGAACAACTTTATAATATTAATGAGTGGAAAATATCATGGTATGTTGATATTGTTAATTATATTGTAAGTGATATTTTGCCACCTATGCTGACATTACAACAACTAAGAAAATTCATTCATGATGTGAAAGTATATTTTTGGGATGAACCTAATTTATATAAATAATGTCAATCCTATTATGAGAAGATGTGTACCTTATGAAGAAACTGATCTAATCATTCAGAAATGTCATGATTCTGAGTTTGGAGGACATTTTGGGATTAATAAAACTACTTAAAAAATTTTACAAGCTGGATTCTATTGCCCTACTCTCTTTAGAGATGTTTACATATACATAGAAACTTATGATCGATGCCAACGAGTCGGGAATATATCTAGAAGAAATGAAATGCCTCTAAATTTCATGCTAGAAGTTGAGATCTTTGATGTTTGGGGATTAGATTTCATGGGACCATTTATTCATTCATTTGGAAACTTATACATATTAATTGCAGTAGACTACATTTCAAAGTGGATTGAAGCACAAGTTTTACCTTGTTGTGACGCTAAAAGTGTTTTAAGATTTTAATGAAAAATATTTTCATTAGATACGGAATGCCAAGAATAATTATCACCGATGAATGATCCCATTTTAGGAATAAATATATTCAGAGATTGGTAGAAAAATTTAATATTATTCATAGAATTTCTACTAATTTTAGGAATAAATACATTCAGAGATTGGCAAAAAAGTTTAATATTATTCATAGAATCTTTACTTCATATCACCCTCAAACCAGTGGATTAGTTGAAGTTTATAATAGAGAGATTAAACAAATACTTGAGAAAACTGTAAACCCTAGTAGAGTAGATTGGTTTACTAGACTAGATACCGCATTATGGGCTTACAAAACGTTATAAAACTCCTATTGGAATGACTCCTTACAGACTAATTTTTGGAAAGACTTGTCACTTACGCTCCTATTGGAATGACTCCTTACAAACTAATTTTTGGAAAGACTTGTCACTTACCAGTAGAACTTGTAAACCCTAGTAGAATAGATTGGTTCACTAGATTGGATACCGCATTATGGGCTTACAGGACTACTTATAAAACTCAATTAAGTCGATTGGTCCACTAGACTGGATAACACATTATGGGCTTACAGGACTGCTTATAAAACTCTTATTGGATTGACTCCTTACAAACTGATTTTTGGAAAGACTTGTCACTTATCAGTAGAATTGGAGCATAAAACATCCTACAGGCTAATTTTTGGAAAGACTTGTCACTTACCAGTAGAATTGGAGCATAAAGCATATTGAGAGATTAAAATATTCAATTTTAATTTAAAAGATGCTGGCGGGAAGAGATTGTTACAATTGAATGAATTGGAAGAATTAAAAAATGAATCTTATGATAACAATATAATTTATAAGGAGAAACTAAAGTTTTGGCATGATCGGAAGATTAAGCAGAAGAACTTTGAACGAGGACAATAAGTTTTGCTTTATAATACAAGGCTGAAGTTATTCCCTGGGAAATTGAAGTCTCGTTGGTTAGGGCCTTTTACTATGACTCAAGTTTATACTTACGGAGCTGTTGAAATTGAAGAACAAAAGATTAGGAATAGATTTAAAGTAAATGGACACAGATTAAAGCCGCAAAAGACCAAATTTTAAAGAGGTTTTAATGATCAGTCAACTTGAATAATACCTGAATAGGTCAGGCTGATGACGTTAAACCAAGTGCTTTATGGGAGGCAACCCATAGTTATCTTTATTTTTATTATGATTATAATATTTTTATTTGAAATTACCATTATCTTGTGGTATTATTGAACTCTACTACTCATATTTACCCTTGAATCATCATAAAATTTGGATCAATAGAAAAAAATTAGAACGCATTCGGACCAAAGTGAAATTGTGAAATTTTTTATTGGGGCGCCAACGACACCATCGACGCCGTTGACGGTGGGGTTTTTCTGAGAGTCAAGGCAATTAAATTCTAAAGGCTCGCTGATGGTGCCATTAACGCAGGCGACGACGAGACCGGCGCGATGACAGTTTTTGGAGTTTGAAATGATGGTTTTTGGCAGTTTCAGGCAGAAGTTACTCCCTATAAACTTCAAAATTTGGTTCCTAAGTTTGTATTTCCCCAAAAACAATTGAAACTCCACTAAATTCATCCTTATGGCGTCCAATTCCCCTAAAACCCATAGATTGCGAGTGTTCAACCGAAGAAAGTTCATTAATGCTGAAGCGCAGTGAATCTTCAACAAAGTACTGACAAAGAAGAGATTAATCAAGTAAAGAGGATTTGTGAATCGAGGATTGAATAATCCTTCGACGGCAATTGAAGAGATGATTGTGCGACGAAGATGGGAAGTGTTGTGCTACACTATAGCCGCCGTAGTTGTTCCTGTGGTGAAAGAATTTTATGCTAATTTGCATGGAATCAACCAGGGAGTTGTCTATGTGCAAGGTAGATGGATAAATTTTGCTCTTGAATGGATTAATGAGTTTTATATGATCGAGAATGTTCCTGTCTGCCATTATTCCAACTTCATCGCGACAAGAAACCTGATGAATGAGATCTACCAATATTTAATGGACAAAATTGAAGACTGAGAAATGAAAGAAAATGGGTATGTTAGTTTTTTTGCGACACTTCTAAATCCCATTTCTAAACACTGACACTTCTTCATTTATGCAAAACTATTGTTGATGATGAGGATTAGTAAAGTTACGAAGGAAAGTGCTATTCTGAATTACTGCATCCAAATGGGACTACCGATCGATATTGGATCGATAATTGTGAAGTCTGTTTTGAGCTTGATCGTTCATCGATCAACTTATGGGCTTAGACATCTTTCAATAATTTTCTTACTTTGCAGTCAGTTCCAAATATCTTATGAGAAATGGGAAAATGTACTTCTACCTTAGAAGCCTTTGGACCCAACTGAGAGATTCCCAACCAATAAAAATGAAAATGATATGACTATTATTGTGGATCAATCATCTCAGAATTCACTGCCTATTCAATCTTTAGTTCCGGACAAGACACTAGTGATCCTATGAAAAATTAAGAAATTGGAGAAAGAGGTACAAAATGTTATGAATTCAATTAAAAATATCTCTGGTTTTTTTTATCATCTAGACTGGAGGATGACAGAATAATTTGCTCACTCTGGACATATCAAAGATAATTTGATACGATTGATGAGAAAGATGGGATTGATAGAAGAGGACTCTACTGAAGAATTTTCATACCGACCCTTCTATAACCTCTTCGTTCATGTTCAATCAATGGGTGATCTCAGAGGAGAAACAAGCACTGAATTTGAAGTATAGTAGATTTATCTTGCTACCTGTATGTCTATGTGTGTAATTTGGTTTGAACTTTGTGTTTTCTTTGCTTTAGAATTTTGCTTTTAGATCTCAGTATAGTTGAGATTGAGCATAGGATGTTTGTATTCAATGTTTTGAGTGTTGTGGCTTGGATTGCGACGCTCAATTGATGTATTAAGGTTGAGAAAATACCAAACTTAGGTGTGTCGTGTAACGTGTATTGTAACCTTGGGAACAATTGTGATGTTTTGTGTTGTGAATGTTTATTTGTGTTAGTACATCATTTAATCACTTAAAAATTATGCCTATAATGATTGAACGGATGTCGTTGAGGCTTGAAATTGATTGAAATTACAAAAATCTGGAAATTGAACCAATTCAATAGAGCTCGCCAACGGTGCTCTTGATGCTGTTGACAACGAACTTTTCCCGAGACTTAGGATATTAATTCAATAGAGCTCGCTGTCGGTGCCGAGGACTCCGCCGACGACGAGATCCTGAAAAAAACCTTTAACCGCGATTTTGACCTATCAACTGCCACTATTCATCATCCCCTTCCTCTTAAAAAATGAAAATTTCGATCTAGAGCTTGAAGATCTTAGATTTTTGGGCGATTTCAAAGCATTTAGACACTGTATTTGATCATCTCTTGGTAAGAGCTTCACTCCAACCTAAAAATATTAGATTTTCACCTTGAATTTCTTTCACATTGAGAAGATCCAAAAAATTTGAGAATGTGAAGAAAATATTTGGAAGAAATTCATGGAATTTAGTTTTGAACTCTTAGAGTCACTCTTGGAAGCCATTATTTGCATATTTGAAGTATATTTGGAATTGTTTCTATAATTTTTGATTAGATTGAAATGGCTCCATGACAAAAGAGGCGACTTGAGTTTGATGAGTCTCGCTTCATCAATGGGAAGGCTCAGTTGAGATTTACTTCAGTATTTGAAGGGAAGAAATGTATACAAGATCGAGTTTTTGAGAGTCTGGGAGGAGAAATTGAACAAGTTATTACCGAATGAAGGTGGGAAAACTTCTTTTATATCACCAATAAGGCTGCTGCAAATATTGTAAAAGAGTTTTATGCCAACGTATACTATTCTGAGGACCGAACGTTCGAGTGCAAGGGTTTTCTGTTGAATTTAGTGCTGCCCGCATTAACACCTTTTATGAAGTCCCAGACTCCTATAAATGCCATTATGAAACCTTCAGTGCAATGGAAGACCCGTTGAATGATGTCATCAACTTTCTCACTGATGGGAAAGGGACATGGAAGATAAATCAACGGGAACGGGTAAATTTTTCTGCTTTCATGTTGAATGCCACATCTAAAGCGTGGCACTATTCTATTTTCTCTACTCTGTTACCTACCTATCACCATAGTGAGGTAATAAGAGATAGAGTTATTTTGAATTTCTGTATTCAGAATAATTGAACTATAAATGTGGGGAGAATTATTTTTAAGAATATATTGAGCACAACAAAGAGGGAAACAAGTGGAAGTCTGGGACATCCTGGCCTCATTTATGCACTTTGCCAACTTTCTGGAGTTGAAGCTGGAGATGATGAAGAATGGATTTACCCTATGAAACCCATTAGTAAAGCTAATTTGAAGACATGAATCCCATGAAAAATGGAGATCTGGGAGTAGGAGTCAAGAACCTTCTACTAGTAGTAAATATCCCCTCTACTAGTTATGACATTCCTTCTTCTAGTTCCCCTACCTTGAATGATTTAATGAATGAATTGACCTTGCAACGAAAGAGTATAGAGCTAATAAATGAAAGAATTAGGGGTTTAAAACGTAGAAATGATTATGATAGTGGGTACCTAAAGAGGCATTCGGACTTTGAGATAGCTTACTACAAAGCTCAGGCTCAACATTACAGAGGTGAGCCTGATGTTACTTTTTCTGAATGCCCCCAATATACTCAGTATCAACTCAATCCACGTACTGACCAAGGAGACAAAGATATAGTTTAGGATTTTGACATATGATAATAGTTGATGTACTTTCACTTTTATTTTTGTAATTTTTGTAATAGAAATAGATGTTTGTGTGTTTGTACTTTTATTTTTATTTTAATGTTGCAATTGGATAATTTTTAATTATTGTTATAATTGTTTTGTGTGGTAGTTGAGATTTGTTAAATTGTAATGTGATGTGATTTTTATTTTGCATTTTAATTGTAATTATTATTTTTATTTAGTATTGTGGATGTGTTAGCAAAATACTGTGTTTGTATAATGTTTAGTTTTGTACTTATTTCAAAATTTCATTACCCAATAAATTCTCTAATGATTTATATGTATAGAAAGCTGTTAATGTTACAGACCAGGTGAAGTAGAAATTTTGAGAAGGACTACAAAAATTTCATAATGATGAAAATGCCTAAAATACTAAGGTATAATTTATATTTAGAATTTTTCTTTCCACCTGTATCATTCTATATTGAAAAATTTAAGTTTGGGGGAGGGAAGACAAAGATTAACTATTAGATGTTCTCAATTTAAATATTATTCAAAAATTATTAATATGATTTTATGTAGTGAATTTAATTCAGATAACTATATTTTGTAGATATTTAAATATTATGGTAGATTTAAAGAAATATTTTTGTAATGAAAATTAATTTTGTAGATTAAGATATTTAGTATAAGAGAATAAGACTATAGTTAACTATTTAAAGTAAAGAAAGCTATAATTTGAAGTATTAAGAATCTTGAAAATTCATTTGAGAAGAAAAGATTGGGGCTCAATGATATAAAAGCTATGAAATATTTATAAGGCAAAGAAATGTTTTGAGTTTCAAATTTAGGGAAAGAAAGGTGATGTTCAAAATCATTAAAGACTATCCAGATATATTAATCCTCACTTGAAAAAGGAAAACGAAAGGATTGACAACAATCCCTGAAAAGAAAAGAAAAATATATTGGATTGAAAGAAATTTAAATGAAAAAGAGAAAAGAAAAGAAAGATAAAAAATATAAAAGTGAGGAGAAGCTTGAGGAGATGCCGAATAAAAAATTGGCTTCACTGGACCTACCTAAAGGGAAAACCTAAAAACATTCCTGAACTTATATTTATGGATTAGCATCTTTTGCTAATAGTGGTCTCATGAAGTTCCTATCATTTGAATATTCTAAGTGACTTGATATTACAACATATAATCATTCTTGAAATGAATAGAAAACTAGAACTCTTAAACTTTATGACTAGATAATCTTATACCTAAAGAGTTAATTTAATTACTTAAATTTTTTATGAAAATCTCACTATGATATTTACTTAAATTAAACTTACAGTATTTCTGAATTAAAACTTTATTACAATAGATCATAACTTTTATGTAGTACAAAAATTACTTGAGGACAAGTAATGGTTAAGTTTGGGGGATTTTGACCAAAGGGAAGTATGTTGACATTTTCATACCTATTTTACACTAATTTTGATAATATTACACTTTAAAGAAGGGTATTTTTGATATTTTGTTGCAGGAATGATGAATTATGGTCATTGGAGCAAAAAGATGCAAAAAGGAGCAAATTTGGAGCGAAAAGGACCAAAATATGAAGATTTGAACTAGGCCACCGAAGGCAAGAATTTCCCGAGAGTCCAGATCAAATATTTTAGAAGGCCCGCCGACGGTGCCCTTGAGGCCGCTGACGGTGAGATCGGCGGTTATCTCAACAGGTGCATTGAATGTGGACGACTTTTGGAGGGATGCTTAGGCGACTCTTCAAAAAACTCTACTACAACATTAAGAGAAGATTTTAGCAAAAAATAAGACAGGCTCTGGAGTTTAGAGAGGTTCATAGAAGTTTAGGAGCCCCATTAGTGTGTAGAGAGTTTAATTTACGGTTAGTTGTGAGGAATTCTTTGAGAGATTGTAAGAGTGGAGGGAAAGTGAGAGATTTCTTCCTCCTTTCCGTGAGAATTCTTTGAGAGATTGTAAGAGTGGAGGGAAAGTGAGAGATTTCTTCCTCCTTGCCGCTTCAAAGAATAATTCTGTATGCTGTAAATAAAGGAAGAGATTCAGAGGAACTTTGAGGAGTTTGCTTAGGGAGATAAGTGTTATTTACTTGTTTTAGTTGGTATGACTTTGCTTTTATATATAAATTCTGAGTTTTGTCGTATCTTCCCCATAAGTTCTGAGTAGTTTCTCTGTCTTTCTCCTTGTCTTGAGATTTTGTGAAATGGTAATTTGAATTAGTTGAGCCATAAAAATGTTAAAGAAGTTGTGATGATCTTTTCACTTTGATCTTAATTTACTTTCAATCTAGCCAATTTATTTATTAAAATATGTTGAGTTTTATAACTAAAGTGAAGATTACATCCAAGATTCAAGGAGGTCAAAGCCCTTGGAATTCAAGTGCAAATAAATAGGGAAATAAAATTATCAGTTTGGGTGCAAATAAATATGGAAATAAAATTATCGGGCGTAGAATTGGAGATTTTAGAGTGACAATTGGAAGTTGGGTGAAAATAAATAGGGAAATAAAATTATCAGGCGTAGAATTGGAGATTTTAGAGTGACAGAAAAATCCCCAATTTGGTCCTATCGTTTGGGTGCTGAAGTGTAGATGTTAGCCCTCAGGCGAGGAAATAAATAGGAAAATAAAATTATCGGGTGTTGAATTGGAGATTTTAGAGTGACAGACTAAAATCTCTAATTCGGTCCTATCGTTTGGGTGCTGATGTGTAGATGTTAGCCCTCAAGTGAGGGGAACGTGAAAGCTCCAAAGTGAGAGTCGGTATCCTCCCAGCCTAGGAAATAAAATTATCGGGCGTAGAATTGGAGATTTTAGAGTGACAGACTAAAATCCTCAATTGAAATAGGGAAATAAAATTATCGGGCTTAGAATTGGAGATTTTAGAGTGATAGACTAAAATCCCCAATTCAATCCTATTGTTTGGGTGTTGAAGTGTAGATGTTAGCCCTCAGGTGAGGGGAACGTGAGAGCTCCAAAGTGAGAGCCATTATCGGGCGTAGAATTGGAGATTTTAGAGTGACAGACTAAAATCCTCAATTCGGTCCCATTTGGGTGCTGAAGTGTAGATGTTAGCCCTCAGGCGAGGGGAACGTGGGAGCTTCAAAGTGAGACTCGGTATCCTCTCATCCTAGCTGCAGAACTAAGCATAGGATTAGTCAATGTTCTTTATGCCTGGTCCAAAGGGTAAAGAACAGGTATGCTCCCATTTGGCACAATCCAAGTTGAACTGATTCACTCTAACCATTCACTTTAATTTTTTGACAAGGAGAAGGATGTCCATTCACTATAATTTCTTGACAAGGAGAATGATGCTTTCTTATATATTGAATATCACATTGGAAACTTTATTAGTAGAATTAGTTATTTAAGAGTTATTAAAATTACATATTTATTTCAATTGTTTATTAGTGACAGGTAAGCAATTTGAATTATATTATTGTGATTAAGTATTGATTTTCTAAACTCTTAGTTCGTAGTCTCTAATATTACTCCTTGTGGGATCGATATCTAGGACTCCAATAGAGCTCTGTATTAGTTGAGCGATACGTATACTTACGTTGATAAGTGTGACTTTACCATTATTGAATATTTTATATATACATCTTTATCGAAGCTATAACTGTTGTCAAGTTTTTGGTGTAGTTGCCAAGGAATTAAATCTTCTAGCAGCAGTATTAAATTCTTGTATTTTTAAGCATATAAAAAGTCGCTATCAGACACCCCCTCTGGAATTTCACCTAAATCTAACCTAGAGGCCAGCTCAGCCAAACTAAATTGTAGAGCTCCTCTGCCCTCCACCTAAGTACCACAATGCACCCGAACATTTACCCTGAGAGCCATCCCATGACCATTTCTATAAAAACTCACCTCCACGGCCATGGAGGTGTGCTAAAATTTTCTCAGAGAGAGCTTCCCCAATCACACACAGAGCTTCTTTAAGACCTCCACAACCCATTCCAATCTTTCCATTGCCTTAAATCTCCCCGTATAACCCTAATTTTGAGCTAAAAAATTTGTGTAAAAACATGACATCCCTAAAAACTGCACCAAACTTCAATTGCTTGTTCCCACACCTTCAAAACAACAAGAGAAGATAAAGAGCCATCAAATTACCCTCTAAAACAGCCTCTACAATAACTCTAGACCAACACCCAAAATCAGCCTTAATCAAAATCATACCTAGGCCTTACACCAAGACTAGAGGCTATATCCCTAGCCTCCTTGGAACCCAACGAATGTGCCAAGAACCTCTGAAGCTTCACTTCTCAAAGCCAAGATATAAAACTTCTCTTATTCCCGAGCCTATTTGAACTCTCCATTTGTTTTGAGTTGATTTTATGGCATCATAACTGTATGGATATGTTCCTCTAGTCTAGACGAGCTTTTTTTTTAAAAAATTCATCTAATTTGGATAAGAAATGAGAGAGCTCTTAAGGCTTGAAGATGGACAGTTCTTGGGCTAGGCTGTTGGGGAAGATGACGGGGAACCGTTCGATCGCACGTGTATTGGATGGACTGTCAAGATCAAGCTGGGCAGCCCTTCAGAACATAAAGCACGAGCTGAGTCTGCGTTGAGGTGGATGACGGCATTGAATGGGAGCGCGCCGCATGGAGCTTCAGAGCCGTCGTAGGTTGAGGTGGCGCTGCGCATTTAAATAGATAAATAAGGATTTATTTAATTCAGAAAATGATCCCTAACTTAAAAAATTCATATCTTGGTGTAGAAAAATCAAAAAAAAAAAAATAAAAATACCCTCTTGCTTAGTGAACAGAGGAGAACAATGTGAAAGTAATTTTAAGTCCATGTGATGCATATTTTATTTTTAATTAATTAAACACTGATTTGGATGTTTTGACTTTCTATGCATGTAGTAATCACAACATGACTTGAAATTTTAGCATGTTGTTGTCTCTGTCGTAGGGAACATTCCCTGATTTTTCCAAAGTCAGAGAAGGTCCCTAGACATAGAATCACATTTTTCAAGTTTATATGCATTATTTGCTTAAATTTACCTTGGAAATTAGCATGTTGCTTATAAAAATAAAAGAAAATTTTGGAAGGTTTATGATGACCAAAGAGTCTTTAGAAATAATTTTCATGAGCAAAGTCATTCAAAATACACCTAATCTGTACAAACCCCAAATCACTAAAATAATTAATTTTGAAAAATAAAAACAACAAAATGACTTGATTTTTTATCTCCATTATTATCTAGAATCCAAAAAACTTACCATAAAAATTTCAAATGATTTGGAGTTCATTTGGTAACTTAAGTTGATTTTTAAAGATAAACAACACTTTGGCCCTTAAATGATTTTTAAAAATCAAAATATAACTAAAAAATTTATAAAAATTTTATTTTTGAGTTCTCTGTGATCAAGGTTATTTTCTAAAAGTAAAATGATATTTAAAATGGAAACTTGATTTTTAGCCTATTTTAAATATTTAAATAATTAAAAATCCTTAAAAATCACAAAAATAATAAAACTCATGAAAATATTCTAAATTGCTTCCTAAGCACCTAAGAATAATTAGAATATTTTTTCTGATTTTCTAAATAAAGAAACTGAATTTCAAAGCTAAAAAATAACTTTTAAAGGCTAAAAATGAGTTTTCACTAAAAATAATTCCAATATATAAAAAAAAATTTAAAAAAATATGAAATTTTCTCCTTTGAGTTCTCTGACCTCAGGAGGACTTTTCAAAAATATGAAACTTAATTTTCCACGTTTAAAATATTTTATAATTAATAAATACCCCAGAAATTAAAATAATTCTTAAAATTCAAATAAATATCAAAAAATCATGAGATTTGGTCCAATGGTTCCGTTAGTTTACATATATCTCCAATAAAAATTTCAAGGAATTAGGATTTACCTTGGTAAAGTTAGGAATTTTCTTTGAAAAATCTTACTTTTCAATGAAAATAATTATGTAAATTAAATTAAATTTTGAAAAATCACATTTTATCCTCTGATGTCTTAATTGATCTATGAATGAGGTAGAGTTAAAATTTCATAGTCATTTGGATTAAATTTGATAAATTATGAAGTGTTAGATCCTTTGGGGCAATTATGTAATTTTGAAAATTTAAACTTGGAGGTATGACTCTTGATTTTAATAATTAATCAATTTAATACCCCTATTTTGATTCTCAAATAAAATTCAGATCATGAATCATGACCACTTAAAACTTAACCTTTTCCAAATTAATTAAGACACTTACTTAGTCTTAAGGGCTTAATAGTGACTTAGGCTAAATCAAGGCTGATTAAATGAGGATTAGAAAAACAAACTCAATTAAAATTAGAAAATCTTTGAAACACTACAAGCCTAATTAGGACTAAAATTTGGCAAGTGTTCCAATAACACTAACTTGCCTCTTTAAGGGTCTTCACCCACATAATATTCAAAATTAAATTACAAAGGATAATTACCCTACTCCGAGGGATAATTGAGACATCAATGTTCATTGAGCATTAAGGTCTTTACACAGTGAATTATTAAGCAACATAATAAGTTTAAATGAGCTCGAGGCTTTTCACTAGGTGATAAGAGGGAAGCATGGACCTGCTTCTTTCTCCTAACTTGTTGGATACCTCAGAGGTCTACTAAAGTTAATATGCTTTGCTTAACAAAATCATCCTTAATTAAACTCCTAAGGACCCACCAAGATATGACATAGGGTTAGGAAAAATATCAAAACTTTACTTTCATGTTTCATATAAACTGCCTTAACATGCCTTTTATGTTTCAGGTGGTGGAACGAAAAGATTCGTCAGATATGCTTTTACAGTTTTCAACGTTGTCTTTCTTGTACTTTCATACTGTACTTTTATACCTGCAAACTTGCATGCTAAGCAATGATGTCACCCTGCATGAAAACCAAAGCTGCTAGGATAGCCAAAAAATCAAAACCAAAACTAAAACTAAAATCAACCAAGATAAAATTCACCTCCACAACTTTCAAAATATAAAACAACTCAAAATTTAATCACAAACATCACACAAAACTATAATCACAACTAAATTAAGGTGTCTCTATCGGATGATTGGGAATTCCTTGGAGGAGGTAACCTACGGTTGCTAACGAGGCTTCTCACAGTCTAAATGAAATATGGAACTTATTAAGTTGAGTTTATTAAATTCATTTGGATTAAGCAAATCCAAAAGAAAATAGGGATCCTAATCGATGTCGCTCTAATCAACTTTAATATGCCCCTATAAAATTTGAAGAAATAAAACCAAAGGGCCACCTGATTTGACATCATAACTTGACACACTTGAAAACTCAAACTCGTCGCGGTAAGGAGGTTGGAGCTATCATGGTGGGCAGCACAGCCATCTTCAACAACAAAACCTATCTTCCCCAGCTAAACCAATCTTCCTTCATTAGACTTAAACAACAAAGCCATAGGAATTCGAGGTTGCTTGCTTATGCAAAGTAAATCCTCAACTTATCTTTAGGCCATTGTATAGCCCTGCTATACAATATAAGACCTAACTCATCCTAGGATTCTGAGGTTATCGTTCGCCATGACCTAAATCCTCACGTCTTAAGGCTATTTGTGTGATCGTTTCAAATGAATGTAAGCCCTAACTAATAAAATTGATAGGATGAAACACCTAAATATTTCTCCTTAAAACTAAAACCAAACATTAGGATAGCTTGGGAAGTCACCAAGGTTCTCCTCTGGATCCATGATATCCCCTAGTTCTTCCTCCTTTGGATTCTACAACAAAATGTTCCAAATTTGAACAAATCCCCTTTCACACCTCTACGTCTGATCTCATTGAAAATTCCTACTCTTTGAAATTCTTTGAAGATAATATTTCTTGATTTTTATTGAGAGTCTTCTTAGGTGACTCTCGAGAGTCTTCTTAGGTGACACACAGTAGAGGGTGGGTTGTTTCAGTTTTAAGGAGTGGGTCGAGGAATCTTAAAGAAGGAAATTTAACAATCCCAAAAGAATATTTAAGAGAACATGAAAGAGGTTCTATAAATATGATTTCTGTTGAGTCAATCACTCCTATAGACTAGTATTTAGAGAAAGATGGATGGAGTACTGTTTGGAGCAAATCATCTAAGAAGTTACTGGACTAGACTCAGATCACTTCAGTGTAGGCAGCCATCTAAAGTCTACAGCCTGCCTAGCCCAAGTTAGATTTCATCAGAGAAATCACCACAACTGGAGAATAAGAGGAACATTATTATGAAGACTGATAGCGTGAGGGATAGGATAGGGGTTGCCTTTGTTAGATTGGTTGTCTAGGATTTAGGGAAGAAAATCCTCGAACCCCTGACTGTGTATGATTATCTTTATGCCCCATTAGGGTTTTTTGAATATAATGACTATGACTTTGGCTATTCTTTAACTATCTCTAGTTATAATGTAACTCACTTTGGCCAATCTAACTCTGATCTTGATTCCCAAAATGATCCTTAAATTACATTTAAGCCTGATGAACGTGCCAATGAGAATAAAGAAGATATCTACAACACTAGTGATGATAGTGTCAGGAGTGAAGAACTAGTCCTCGAGCATCACGTTACACCACTTACCATCAAATTAGATTTCTCCGATGTAGAAGAGACACCGAGAGTTTGGCTAACAATATCTCAAGAAGAAGAAGAGGAAATTAGAGAAATAAATCTAAGAAGTGGGAATGTATCACCTTCGAGAACAACTCTAATTGATAAAGGAAAACAAATAGTCACTCGTGAAGAGCCACCTCCACTTCTGCCAGTGGAAAATACACATAACCAAGTAAAGATTTGAGGATTGCATAAAGTGGATTGCCGACCAAATTAAGAATTTAGAGATTTTCTTAGCTCTAATCATATCAAAGGAGATAGAGAGTCTCTGGTTATAACCATACTTGATCTAGAGATTTTCTTAGCTCAGTTGGCTAGAACATCCTCGGATGAAGTTTGTTTGTTAAAGGAATAACCTAGAATAACCTTCACAGATGAAGACTTGTTGCTCGGCACCACTGATCACATCATACCGCTCTACATCACCGTTAATATTGCCAAATTTGTGTTGTCCAGAGTATTGGTAGATCTGGGAATGTCACCCAACTTAATGAGTCTATAGGATGTTGACATACTTGGATTTTGAGGCCTAGAATCTTACAGCTGATAAGATGATGTTAAGATGATTTAATCAAAAGAGAGAAAGAGCCTTTGGATTGATTACATTATTAATGAAGGTTGGAGAGCTAGTAACAACTGCAAAATTTCATATAATTGATGAAGAGACCTCTTTTAATTCTTTTCTTGGTCGACCATGGATTCATGAGCATAACATGTTCCGTCATCTCTACATCAATTCATCAAGTATTTTAAAGAAGGAAAAGAACATTGTATCAAGGGAGATTTATAACCATTTTCAGTTCATGAATTAGGCATCTACAAAGACACCACTTACTACGTGCCTCCAAGGAAAACTGTCTTTTCTCTTGAAATTAAAATAGAAGATTCAGAAGGATTGAAAGAGCAAGACATTCAACTCCGCTTCAACAATCTACTACCGTTTCTTCACAATGAGTTGGTAGAGGTTCTTTTAGTCCATTCACTGGAGATAGAGGCTGGGGACGTGGACGAGGAAGAATCAACATGATTGTTGAACAGACTAGGCTTACCAACAGCCTTGATATGGAAGAAAGTTTAGTTGAAGGAATAATGATGAAAAAATAGAAGAAGCCTCAATTTTAGAGTGATACGAGTCGATGTAGGATCAAATCAAACACTACGTGCATGTCGTGACCTTTACTCCATTCCACTCTCAAAAGATTGAGATTTTAGAGGTCAAGGAAGTCTGTAGCATTGTTTTAAAGCCGATCAAGTTTTACTATGCTTCCCCTTCTTCTAGTTCTGAAAATCATGTAAATTTGGAAGAGAATGCTAATGAATTAATGGAATTAACTTTTGATTACTTTTCTCCTTGTGTACAAAAGTTAATTCAATAGGGATATGTGCCAAAGCAAACGTCAGAAGATAAGCTACAACTTTTTGAGAAATAGTGGAATATTAAAAGTCAAACTCCTAATTCAAAAGAAGGTCTTGGATTTGGTATTGTAGGGCTAGTTGATGACTTAGAGTTTTGTATGGTTATTATTAGGAGATTGGAAGAGGGTTGCCTTGCTGTGGAGGATGACTCTGAAGATCAGCTGATAGATGATGCTCCACCAGAATTTGAAGAAGATATTAAGTCAACTGTTGATGAATTGAAAGAAGTTAAACTCAAGACTGAGGAGTGATCCCTGGATATTGTTAATATGCATAGTACAACAATAATTCAGATTATATTTCACTTATATTTCCTTACTTTGAAACAAAACCAAAAAATTGATCCTGAAGAAAAATAAGAATTTAACTTTTAATTTATATATATTAGGATACTACGCAAGTATACATATCGTTATCAAGTAAAATTGGACTTTTTGATTAAGACATGAATATCAAATTTACAAAGAGAATACATAATATGCACTACTGAACAACAAACTTTTTATTTTTAATAAAAAGATAATTATCTAAACTAAAAATGAGTTTTGGAGTAATGAAAATTTAAATGTTTTTGGTATTTTCAATGTTTTGATAGAACAATTACAATTTAAGAAAATAACTAGAGTTTTTGTAGAAGAAAAACACTAAATATGAAAATAACTTTCTTCTTGTTATGAATTAGTAATAAGTATAAGAATTCAGTTGTGGAAGTATGCAAATTGTGTTGTGTAAAATATGAGCAATAATATTCTTTACCCTTACTAGAGATGCTATAAAGAACATTGACTAATTTACAGTTTGAATAGTTCTGGAGACCAGGGCTAGGTAGGAATTATACTAGCTCTCACTCTAGAGTTCCCTCAATTTCCTCCACCTGAGGGCTAACATTCTCATATCAGAACCTAGAACAAAAAATCAAGTTGCGGCCATTAACCTGTAACTTTAAAGTCCTCAACTCTACACCATTCAATGAATATTTCCCTATTTATTTGCACTCAATTATATGAACTACATTATCATTCATACAACCTCATATGATTCTTTTATTTATTTTCAATCAATCATATGAACTACATTCTCATTCATACAACCTCATGTGATTCTTTCTAATTTGTTGAATAATCATATGAACTACATTCCCATTCATACAACCTCATGTGATTCTTTCCAATTGTTGACTGAGAATTATTTGCACTAAATCATATGAAGTACATTCTCATTCATACAACCTCATGTGATTCTTTCCAGTTGTTGACTGAGACAATACCAGTATCATATGAACTACATTCTCATTCATACAACCTCATGTGATTCTTTCCAAATGTTGACTGAGACAATACCAGCCCGGTTCTTACATGTTCTCACAACAAATTTTAACATTTGGAAGACTGAGACAATACCAGCTCGGTTCTTACATGTTCTCACAACAAATTTTAACATCTGGATTGGCCAAACCAAGAAGTAAATGAAGTGCTGAGACAATACCAGCCCGGTTCTTACATGTTCTCACAACAAATTTTAACATATGGATTGACTAAATCAAGAAGTAAATGAAGTGCATGGATTTAAATCATCACAACTTCTTCCATCATTGAAGATCAATACTTTCCACAACTTTCATCCACAACTTAATTACTTATCATTTTAAGAAGAAAGATAAGGAAAACTACTCAGAATCCATGAAGAAAACAAAACCACACTTTAGTTTAAAAAAAGAAATCACTGTCAAACCAACTACAAGTCTCAATTAAAACCAAAAGTAGTCTCAAAACAGAAGGATAAAAACTTATCTCAAGTCCTCTACCAAACTCTTGAAGTTTCTTTGATTCCCTTCTCTTAACAATCACTCAAAATAAAACAACAAAAAGGATAAAATAAAAGTAAAAGTGGTGCCTGAAAATCTCTCTGAACTAACTCACCAAATGAGAACTTTCAAAACTTTCCAATACTTTTAGGATCTCTTTCAAAGTCCCACTCTTCTTTCTTTTATAATTTTCCAAAAGGTGCATTGCTTTCTCTTCAAATTATGTCTAAATTCAATGTATTTCCCCAAGAGATGCATCCATTCGTGATAATTTTTGTCCAAGATGGTTATAGCCATCTATTAAGCCAATGGGTGCCTCAAAAACCTCTTTAAAATTTGTAGAAACTGAATTTACTCATCCAATAGTTGCCACTGGCGCTTAAGCGCAGGACCTCTAGCGCTTAGGTGAGGCCTTCTCTATTTAACCGGCATTTAAGCGTCGGATTTGGCATTTAGGCGCCAAAATTCTTTTGCACATTTTTCACCTTTTTGATCCAAATTTGATCCTTTCTCACTCCTTGAAGAATTTTTCACTATTTTTACCTGTATCTGCAAGGAAAAAACAAAAATACATTCCATTAAAGAGTAATATCTCAAAAATAGGTATAAAAATGTGTCTAAAAACACTATATATTTTAGATGTATCAAAATCCACCAAACTTAAAAGGTANGCAAGAAAAACACAAAAATACCTTCCATTAAGCGCAATATCTCAAAAATAGGTATAAAAGTGTGTCTAAAAACATTATATATTTTAGGTGTATCAAAATCCCCCAAACTTAAAATGTTACTTATCCTTAAGTGACACTTCAATCTTTAAAAACTATATATGTATGATATGTATATGAGTTTCTTTAAGTGTTACTAAAATTTAGATTCAGAAATATTGCAGTCTAATTTAGAAAAAATATTCAGTAAATGAGACCAACTTAAAGTTTAGAAATTCTTAAATTTAAGAAAGATGAAAATATGAGTTTCTATCTAATTCACAAATGTATTGTAGGTTTTCCAAATTTAGAATTTAGTTCTTTTATTATCTCCACTTAAAAATTTTCATTAAAAATAATTTTACTTACTATATTATATTTATAAGCTTAAGTGTTTCTCAAGTCTTATACTTTAAAAAGATCAAATGTAAAACCAATTTTTGATTAGGCACTAATCTTCAAGCTTCTCGTTCCTTTTTTTTCTTTTTCTTTTCTTTTTCTTTTCTTTCTTTTCTTTCTTTTTCTTTTCTTTCTTTTTTTTTCTTTTTCTTTACAGGCAAGGATTACTATATCTCGATAGGCCTTTAATGATTTTGAATTCCACTTCTCCTTTCCTAAATCAAGGTTTTGATATAAGTCTTTTACTTATAAATATAATTATAGTTTTGAAAATTATTTTAATAAAAGAAATTTAAGTATCAACAATAAAAGTCTAAATTATCTAAATTTTTCAAAAAGACAATTTTTCTTACTAAAGATAGTTACTTAGATTAATCATTTTCTCATGTAAAAACTTTTTAACTTAAAGTTTTCTTCATTACTAAAAATTTTAATTAAATTTTCTTACTCATTTCTAAAATCAAATTTTACTTCCCCAATATAACTTCATATAAATAATCAATTTTTTTCTTTTCAAATCAAGTTTACTTGTAGCACATTTGAGAATAAATAAAATTCTAGTTTTTTAAAATATTTTTCATCCCCCCAAACTTAAGTTTTTAACAGATTAAACAGTTTAGCATTAGATATATATAAGCAGGAATGAAAATTTAAAATAACATACTGACAGGAATTTTTAAACCCTAGTGATACATGTATAAAACTNTTAAAGTTTTTCTTCATTACAAAAAAATTTAACTAAATTTTCTTACTCATTTCTAAAATCAAATTTTACTTCTGTAATATAGCTTCATTTACATAATCAAGTTTTTTCTTTTCAAATAAAATTCACTTATAGCACATTTGAGAATAAATAAAATTCCAGTTTTGAAAATATTTTTCATCCCCCCCAAATTTAAATTTTTAATAGATTTAGCATCAGATATATATAAGCAGAAATGAAAATTTAAAATAAGATAATAACAGGAATTTTTAAACCCTAATGATACAAGTATAAAACTAAAAATAGAAGTAAAATTAATTTTTGATCAAATTTTCTATATTTTATTTCAATTTAATATGTAGAGATTCAATAGACTTCTAAGCAGTGGGTAAAAAAATAAAAGTAAACTAACACACTAACTTGATTTCACGTTCTCAGCATAAAAACAAACACACTAACATGATAAAAGAAAATTACAGGGTAGTTGTTTCCTAAGTTTCAAATGTAAGACTTAAGTTAGCAAGGTTTTCAACTTTACAACATATATAGAATTAAGTTAAGTTCTAAACTAACTAAATCACAAAACTCACAACAATTCCTACCTTAGAATTTTAAAACAAACTACTAACTAACACTAACATTACAATATNAAAACAGGAGTAAATTTAATTTTTGATCAAATTTTCTATATTTTCATTTCAATTTAACATGTAGAGATTCAAATAAACTTATAAACAGTGGGTATAAACATAAAAGCAAACAGACACACTACTGACATCACAATCTTAACATAAAGACGAATTTACAAACATGATAAAAGAAAAATAAAGAGTAGCAGTTTTTAAATTTCAAGTTTAAGATCTAAGCTAGCAAGATTTTCTACTTTATAACAGATATGAAATTAAGTTAAGTTCTAAACTAACTAAATCACATTACTAAACACAAAATAATAGTTACTACCCTAAAATGTAAAAATAAAATACTTACTACTAAAAACGTCATAATAACAATAAAACATAACAGTCCAAAACACAAACCTAGTCCAAAACAACACACAGATGCAAATGTAGCAAGAATAAAAGTCCAAACCACATCACATAGTTCAAACCAACACACAGATGCAAATGTAGCAAGCCCACACCACATAGTTCATATCATATTACAATCATAAAATGAATCTCTCATCTCTACTCTTCATCCTCAGAATCACCGTTGTACCATTTTTATGCAGGCTCATAATCAGGATATCAAGAATATGGAGGAAATTGCACTCCTGGTTCACCTCTAATCAGGCGCTCCAAAGATGAGTGGAATTTCTCTTCATAATCACTCTACCTTCTATTATAACTATTAGTATGATATGCAAAACGCTCTAAATTTTTTACCTTATCTGCGGTAAAATTCATATTATCCATCATCTTCTGCAATAACTCATCTCGCGTATGAGTAGACTCACCTCGAGATGTAGAAGCACGTGAAGTAGATGGTCTAGATGAAGAAGCGATAGAGGTAGATGCAATAGACGTTTCTATTCCATAGCTCCTAGAAAATCCTCCTCTCCAACCAAAAATGGAATGCTCAGAATAAGTCTTCACATTCACCTTCGTGATGGCTTTTAGAGGTAACAAAACTTCCTCCCAACTATCAAATTTAACCTAGCCTGCTCGCACAAAAAAAAGATCAATGAAGCAAATCTCAAACCTGCAGTTGTAACAACTATAGTAGAATTGATGATAGTTTGACAGATCAAAGCTCCAATGTTGATGAGCTTTCCCTCTTGAATACAATAGTTTAACGTCGTTCTTTCTCTGGTCACTTCGCTGAGATGATTGGTCGGAAGCAGACAAGCAGAAATGAAATAGTGTCAGGCCTTTGAAGGTGCACATAACTTTAAATTTGGGAAATTTACTCTCCTCTCATTGGTAATCTTCCAAAGTCCTCTCCCAATAGTCGAGTATGAAATAATCTCGTCTAACTCTGCTTCAAAAGGAATATAATTTACATAAAAACATAAAGTATCCTGATGGTAAAATAAGTTGATTACCTCTGGCGAAAAAGGTACCAAGTTTCCTTGAACCATAACTCAATTGTCTTCAGATTCAGGGAGATTTGCATAGAACTCCCTTACAACAGAAATCATTGCGACAGCAGAGAAACAACAAAATTGTTCCCACTATCGACGAACAATTAATCTTTCACGTCTTCACCTGGATTTCTAAAACATCGCTCCTGAATCAATTTTAGTGGCTGTAGAGTGTCACTGTATCGATCTTGAGCCTTCGAACTAATAAATTTGCTTGAATCAAACAGGCTTTTACCTTGACTCCTCTTCATTCTTGGTGTCATTCTACAAATTTAATAAATTCCAAAAATAACTTCAGAAATCAAGTCTAAATCACTAAACTAAAGTTTCTAAAGCACAAACTAAACTTCCCAAGCAATTTCCATAGATTTTTCCACATTTTTCACCATGAATAGTGAATTTTCAAAATTCTCCAAATGTACTCAAAATACATGGTGAAAATCCAAAATTTTTACATAGAAGTAAAGCTCTTACCTCAAGGAATCCGAATCTAGCAAATTTTTCTTGATTCCACCAAGAAATCTCCACTTAATGGTGTGCCCTAGCCCTTAAAAATTGCAATTTTGAGAGGTAGAAGATGACAGGAGGCGTTAAAAATGGTGTTTTCAGACCAAAAGTTCACTTTTAACCGTTCGCGAACTGATTTTCGTGAACCGACGCTTAAGCGAATGTAAGTGGCACTTAGGCGTTGTCTCTCGGGTTAGCTCGCACTTAAGCATAATATGTGGCGCTTAGGTGCCAGTTCATGACTTTGGACACTTAATTCTCACTCCAAATAGTCTCGGATGAGAAAAATTTCTAAGTACAAAACACTTAACACTCATTCACAATTAAACACATAAGTAAAATAAACACTAACACATGTCTTAAACATTAAAAAAACTTAAAGACAACAACTTTAATCACACAAAAACAAACATAGAACTTAATTTTATTCTTCATTAGAAGGAACAAATTCAGGTCATTCTTTAGTCTCTTCTGGAGAAATTGGAATATAAAGTTGATAAAACGGACGGTAGTGACGTGCTCTGATGCAATCTTCTTCAATCCGCTTTTGCTTAAGAAACATTTCCTTATCTGCTTCCTCTATATAATTAGTGTGACTAAATTACATTTTTAATTTCCATTCAATATGCTTCAGATGTGCATGAGTTTCCAATACCTTAGTCTTCAGTACAGACATGGTATTTTTAATTTTGTTGATTTTCTCTGATATCCCTTCAATACTAATGGCTAAGAAACCGTTATGCATCTCTTGAGCACTTTGACTAATGAATTTTTTCCTCATGGTTTCTTCCTTCTTCTTCAAATCCATCTCTCATGAAGACATCATCTTAAAATCTCTCTCTTTTAGGCTTTTGGGCTAGAAATGATCTAGGGTGAAATTCCTTCATTAAACCCTTCTATTTATAGTCCTAAATTCTTCAAATAACTCCTAGATACATTTAGAAATTGCCAAGACATTTTTTTGCAAACTTCTAGGCAGTTTTTCTTTCCAGAATATTAATTTTGCACATGTTTTTAAACTATCGCGCTTAAGCGCTAGTGCACATTTTTGCACAAGTCAACTTAACATCTAAATTCTCATTCTAACATGTCCAAATCACTAATTTAAGTCTTAAAATCAATACTAACACATAATAGTCTCAAAAATACTACCCCAAGTTTCTTAATCACACATAAAACAACAATAGAAATAAAAACACACTGATACGTAAGGGTTGCCTCCTACAAAGCGCTTGGTTTTACGTTGTCAGCCCGACATAACCAGTGCTTACTCTGGTTGACCCAACATCATTCCATCATTAAACTTCTGTTGATCCCCTATATAAGAAGGTTTCAGTCTATGTCCATTCACTTTAAAGATTTTCTCATATTTAGATCTTTAATATCCACAGCTCCATAAGGATAAACTTTAATCACAATAAATGGGCCCATCCACCTAGACTTAACTTTGCCTGGAAATAACAACAACGACACCATAGAAAAACTTGTTGCCCTGGTTGAAAATTTTTAGTAAGAATCTTTCAATCATGCCACATCTTCATCTTTTCTTTATAAATTTTGACACTTTCATAAGACTCATTCCTTATCTCTTCAAGCTTATTTAATTGGTTTTCTTTATAAATCCTAGCACTCTCATAAGATTCATTCCTTATCTCTTCAAGCTCATTTAATTGTAACATCCTTTTCTCACCAGCATCTTTCAAATTATAATTGAACTCTTTAATTGCCCAATATGCTTTATGCTCAAGCTCAACTGGTAAATGACTAGTTTTCCTAAATATTAGCACATATGGGGACATTCCTATAGGAGTTCTATATGTCGTTCTATAAGCCCACAAAGCATAGTCAAGTTTGACTGACCAATCCATTTTTTGTTGGATTCAGATTTTTCCATAATTCTTTTAGTTTCCTGATTGGATAATTCAGTCAAACCACTTGTCTGAGGATGATAAGCAGTAGCAATCCTATGACTATATGATATTTCTTGAATAACTTCTCTATTATGACATTTCTGAAATGACTTCCCCCATCAGTAATGATAGATCTTAAGATCCAAAATCTATAAAATATATTCATTTTCAAAAATTTTGTAGCACTTTGAGCATCACATCAAGGTAAAGCAACAGCTTCCATTTGGATACATATTCCACTGCTAACAGAATATATAAATTTGTGAAACATGGTATAAATGGCCCTATGAAATCTAATCCCTGAATATCAAATAATTCAACTTCTAGCATATAATTAAGGGGCATCTCATTTCTCCTAGAAATATTGCCTACTCTTTAACATCTATTACAAGTTTTGATATAAGCATTAACATCTCTAAAAATTGTTGGTCAATAAAATCCAGATTGTAAAATTTTGTATGTTATTTTGTCAACACCAAAATGTCCCCCAAAATCTGAATTATGACATTTTTGGATAATCTGATTAGCTTCTTCTAATGGTACACATCTTCAAAAAATTAGATCCTTTCCTTGTTTATATAAAAATGGGTCATCCCAAAAATAAGTCTTAGCTTAAAAAATTTCTTCTTCTGTTGGTATGTCATTCCATAGGGTACAATATCACTAACAATAAAGTTCATAATGTCGGCATACCACGGAACACACCACTCATTAATAGTGAACAATTTTTCATTTGGAAAATCTTCATTAATTTCTTTTTCAAAACATAGTGGTTTTTCTAATTCAAGCCTGGACAAATGATCAGCTATTTAATTTTCAATCCCCTTCCGATCTACTATTACAAAATCAAATTCTTACAAAAGAAGAATCTATCTTAAAAGTCTAGGTTTAACATCCTTTTTTTCATTAAATACTTAATAGTAAGCACTACACAATGAGTTCCAATTAAATATGATCTAAATTTATCAAAGACATATACTATTGCTAATAACTCTTTTTCAGTTATTGTATAATTAATTTGAGTTTCATTAAGAGTTTTAATAGCATGATAAATAACTTTCAAAATTTTATCATATCTTTGTCCTAAAATAGCTCCAATAACATAATCACTAGTATCACACATTAACTCAAAAGGCTTTTTCCAGTTTGGTGAAATTATAATTGGTGCAGTAATTAGTTTTTTTTAATAATTTAAGAGCTTTTAGGCATTCCTCATCAAAATTAAAATTGACATCTTTCTCCAGTAAATGACATAAAGGCTTAGCAATTTTTGAAAACTATTTAATATATCGTTTGTAGAATTCAACATGTCCTACAAAAATCCTAATTTTCCTTACATTTGTTGGATAAGGTAAATTAGCAATCACTTGAATTTTAGTAATTCTTACTTCCATACCATTTTCTGATATTTGATGACTTAATACAATTCCTCCTACTACCATAAATTAACATTTCTCCCATTTAAGGAATCAATTTGTTTCTTCACAGCACTTAAGAACTTTGGATAAATGTTCTAAACATGATAAATGAAGTTCCAAACACTGAAAAGTCATCCATGAATACTTCAATCCCTTTTTCAATTAAATTATGAAGTTCCAAACACTAAAAATTCATCCATAAATACTTCAATCCCTTTTCTAATTAATCACAAAAAATTTGTCATCATACATCTTTGAAATGTAGCAGGGGCATTACATAAACCAAAGGACATTCTTCTAAAAGTAAAATTGCCATCATACATCTTTGAAATGTAGCAGGGGCATTACATAAACCAAAGGGCATTCTACTAAAAGCAAAAGAACCATAAAGATTGGTAAACATTGTTTTCTCTTGATCCTCAGGAGATATTTAAATATGGTGATAACCAGTATATTATCCAGAAAACAAAAGTATTTATGCCCAACTAGTCTATCCAGCATTTGATCTAGAAAGGGTAGCTAGCATTTGATCTAGAAAGGGTAATGGAAAATGATCTTTCCTAGTGGCAAGATTTAATTTTTAATAATCAATGCATATTCACCACCATGTAACTTGTCTAGTAAGTATTAATTCATTATGCTCATTCACAGTTTACAGTTACTCCTCCTTTCTTAGGAATGCAATGAATTGGACTAACCCATGCACTATCTGAAATAGCGTAGATAATTCCAGCTTCTAACCACTTAAAACTTTATTTCTTAACAACCTCTTTCATAACAGGATTCAATCTCCTTTGCGGATCAGCCCTGGGTTTGCAGTTCTCTTCCATATAAATTCTATGCATATAAATTGAATGACTAATTCCTTTAATATCAACAATTGTACATCCAAAGGCTTTCTTAAAATTTTTCAAAATTTTCATCAACTTTTCTTCTTCTTCCATTGTTAATTTTAAGGAAATTATAACAGTTAAAGTAGAGGAATCTCCTAAAAAGGCATATTTTAAATAATCAGGAAGTAACTTCAACTCTAGTTTTGGAGGTTTTTCAGTAGATGGAAAAAATAATTTATCTTTGTCTATCGTGTCCAAAACTTCAAAACTTTCTCGAACATAGTTTGAATCTTCCTTAAAAAGATCTTCACACTGATCTAATTCCTCTTCTTACTCGTGTTCCAAATCTTTTTCTTCAAATTTTTCTTCATAAGTAGTCTTAAATGGAATTCACTTAGATATCTTATAACATCCATTCTAAAACATTCGTCATCTTTATCTATTGCAGGGTGTTTCATTGATCTTGAATTGTTAAAATTAAGAGTTTGATCATTGACTAGCATTGTTAATTCCCCTTTTTGCACATCTCTCATTTCTCTTTCTGTGGATAGGAAAGATCTCCCCAAAATAATAGGTATCTCTTTAACTTTCTCTATATCTAGCACAATGAAATCAACAGGAAAGATAAATTGATCCACTTTCACCAGGACATCTTCTACAACTCCCTTAGGGTATGTTATCAAACGATCTGCTAACTGTAAAGTTACAGTAGTAGGGGTTATTTCTCCTAATCCCAATCTTTTCAATATTAATAATGGCATAAGGTTAATGCTTGTACCTAAATCACATAAAGCTTACCCATAAAATCTGTCTCCTATTGCACATGAAATTGTAAAGTTACCAGGATCTTTAAGCTTTTCAGGAAGCTTCTTATGAATTATAGCATTGTACTCCTCACTAAATGCAATAGTCTCATTATCTTCAAATTCCTTTCTGGTTGAGAATATCCTTCATAAACTTTACATAGCTCGGCATTTGTTCTAAGGCTTCAGGAAATGGAATATTAATTGTATGCTTCTTATATATTTCCATAAATTTTGAAAATTGCTTATCCAACTTCAGCTGATGAAGTCTCTAAGGAAGTGGAGGTAGTCGTTTTTCCAAATCAATTTTCATCAGAGAAATAGGTCTCTCAGAATCTTTTGGAACATCCTCTTTTGATTCTTCAATTTCTTCTCTCTCTACTTCTATTTCTTTTTAAACCCAACCTTCCAACTCTCTTCCACTTCTAAGTTGAATGGCTTTTACTTGTTGTTTATTTTGGCCTTTTGGATTTGATTCAGTATTACTAGGAAGTGTTCCTTGGGATCTATTACATAATGAATTTTCTATTTGCTCAAGTTGATTCTCGATAATTCTAATTGTAGCTCCTTGACTTTGTAATTGATTTTACATTTGTAACACCACTTCTTCTATAGAAAACTTCTTCTCCTTAAACTATGTATTATTTTTGAAACCTAGAGGATAAGTAGATCTATAATAATTATTTCCTTGGTTGTTCCAGTTTCCCAATGGATTTCCTTGATTGTTCCCCCATTGCTAATTATGACCACCCAAATTGTTAATTCAGTTAAAGTTGGGATGATTTTTCCAACCTGGGTTATAATAATTTGAATATGGATTATTCTGCTTATTATTTATGTCATTCAAAGTTTCTAATGATGCTTGAGAATCTACCATTTGTCCTAATGAATTCTCTTTAATCATGGAAATTGGTTGAGAAAAATTCATTCCAAAAACATCCTTGAAATTGCAGCAATTTGATTTGCTAACATGGTAAATGCATTAGTTTCATGAATATTGGCTACTTTCTTATGATTTACCCTCTCAGAAGGCCATTGAAAATTATTAG
This sequence comes from Phalaenopsis hybrid cultivar, assembly GCA_002079205.1. Lineage (NCBI taxonomy): Eukaryota > Viridiplantae > Streptophyta > Magnoliopsida > Asparagales > Orchidaceae > Phalaenopsis > Phalaenopsis hybrid cultivar. The sequence continues at coordinate 73,793 of JXCR01074940.1, read as the reverse complement.
TAGTCATTTCTTCAATTAAAGCGTAAGCGTCATGAAATGGTTTTGACATCAATGAACCACCAGCAGCGGCATCAATAATAGATCTAAGAGACCCAACTAATCCTTGGTAGTCATATCTTTAATTAAAGCATAAGCGTCATGAAATGGTTTTGACATCAATGAACCATCGATAATTGATCTAAGAGATCCAACTAATCCATTATAAAAAGTTTGAATTATTAACCAATCTCGATAATTGATCTAAGAGATCCAACTAATCCATTATAAAAAGTTTGAATTATTAACCAATCTGGCATAGCATGGTGTGGACACTTTCTTAAGAGTTCTTTAAATCTTTCCAATGCTTCATAAATAGATTCCCCATCAAACTGATTAAAAGATGTAATATCATTTCTAAGCTTCAAAGTTTTTTATGGTGGAAAATATTTAACAAGGAAATTTTGTGCTAACTCACCCCAAGTTCTGATAAGTCCAAGTGCTAACGAATTCAACCATATTTTAGCTTTATCCCTCAGTGAAAAAGGAAATAACCTAAGTCTTATGGCATCATCTGATACACCATCATATTTAAATGTAGTGCAAAATTCTAGAAAATTAGCAAGATGTAATTTTGGATCTTTAATTGGTGATCCCTTAAACTGATTATTTGATTCCATTAGGATTGTAGCAGGTTTAAGCTCAAATGAGTTAGCCACTACAGTAGGTTTTTGAATACTGCAATGAAGTTCATCTACAATAGGGTTGGCATAATCTCTTAAAGGTCTAAACTCTTGAAGAATTTCAGCATTTTGATTATTTTGGTCTGACATTTCTATAACTTTTTTAGATTTTTCAAAATTGATATTTTTTTGGTTTTTTTAATCTTTCTAATAGTTCTTTCTAATTCAGAATTGTAGGGCACTAGTCCTTCAGAACTTGAACTACACACACACTATCATAAAATAAAATAAAATAAAATTCTAAACTCACACAGAAAATAAGATACAATACTTAAAGTTTAAATAAAACTTTCTAAAAATTGAAATTTTGCTTTCGATTCCCTAGCAATGGCGCCAAAAACTTGATCCCTCTTGATACTGCTAATTTGCACAGTACAACAATAATTCAGAATACATTTTACTTATATTTCCTTATTTTACAACAAAACTAAAAACTTGATCTTGAACAAAAATAAGAATTTAACTTTTAATTTATATATATTGGGATACTACGCAAGTATACGTTTTTTCATCAAGTAATATAAGACTTTTTCATTAAGATGTGAATATCAAACCCACATGGAATTTATACAATATGCACATTTAGAAAACTTTCTATTTTTAAAAAGACAATTACTTAAATAGTATAAATTTTGTAGTAACAAAATTTAAATATTTCTGGTATTTTTGATATTTTTACTAAATAGTAACAAGTTAAAAAGATAACTAGAGTTTTGTAGATGAAAAGCATTTAATAAGAAAAATATCATTTTTCTTATCATGAATCAGTAATAAGTATAGGAATTCTCTTGTGGAAATATGCAAATTATCTAGTGTCAAATAGGAACAATAATATTTTTTACCCTTACTAGAGTTGTTATAAAGAACATTTGGCTAATTTAAAGTTTGAATAGTTCTGAAGATCGGCAAGGCAAGGAAGATACTAGCTCTCACTCTAGAGTTCCCCCGATTCCCTCCACCTGGGGCTAACAACTCGTATCATAACCTAAAACAATAAACCAAGTTGGGGGTTTTAACCTCTCACTTTAAAGTCCTCTAAATCTACACCCTTCAATGAATATTTCCTTATTTTATTGCACTCAATCATATGAACTACATTCTCATTCATACAACCATATGTGATTCTTTTCAATTGTTAGCTGAGATAATACCAGCCCGGTTCTTACATGTCCTCACAAAAAATTTTAACATATTGATTGGCCAGATCAAGAAGTAAATGAAGTGCATGGATTTAAATCATCTCAACTTCTTCCAACATTAAAGATCAATATCCTCCACAATTTCCATCCAAAACTTAATAACTTATCACCTTAAGAAGAAAGATAAAGAAAACTACTTAGAATCTATGGAGAAAATAAAACCACACTTTAGTTTAAAAGCAGAAATCATTCTCAAACCAACAACAAGTCTCAATTAAAACCAAAAGTAGTTTCAAAACAGAAAAAGAAAAACTTATCTCAAATCCTCCACTTAACTATTGAAGTTCCTTTGAATCTCTTCTCTTTACAATCACTCAAAATAAAATAACAAAAAGGATAAAATAAAAGTAAAAGCAGTGCCTGAAAATCTCTCCAAACTAACCCCCCAAATGAGAACTTTCAAAACTTTCCAATACTTCCAGGACTCTTTTCGAAGTCCTCTTCTTTTTTTATAGTTTTCCAAAAGGTGCCTTGGGAACTCTTCAAAATATGTCTAGATTCAATGTATTTCTCCGAGAGATGCATCCTTTCGTGATAGTTTTTGTCTATGGTGGTTATTACCACCTATTAAGCCAATGGGTACCTCAAAAACCTCTTCAAAATTCACAAAAACCGACTTTAATTGTCTAGTAACTGCCATTGGCGCTTAAGCACGGGGCCTCTACCGCTTAGGCGAGACCTTCTTTGTTTAACCGGCGCTTAAGCGCCAAATCTGGAGCTTATGCGCCAAAATTCTTTTGCACATTTTTTACCTTTTTGCTCCAAATTTGATCTTTTTCACTACTTTAAGCATTTTTCATCCTTTTTATTTGTATCTGTAAGAAAAACACAAAAAAACCTTCCATTAAAGCATAATATCTCAAAAATAGGTATAAAAATGTGTCTAAAAATACTATATATTTTAGGTTTATCAGTTGACACCTCACCTCTACCAAAACACCCCCAAATCCCAAATTTGACCAAAATTACTCAAATCACTCAAATTTGTTCAAAAATCATCTCAAACTATTTGAAACTATCCAAATTGCCCAAAACTCCCAAAATCTACCCAATTTACCAAAATACCTCCAAATTGGCTAAAATTACAAAAATACCCTTGATGGACCAAACTTTCCCAAAACCCTCTTCAATTAAACTAATTTGATCAATTTAACCAACTTTGACCAAAACCCTCAATTTTGACCATATGATCTAATCTCACCCAATTGAACCCCACAACCCACTCAATTGCCTCATTTTGGATCCCAAACTCTTCCTAACATTCCTACTAATGAAATTGAGCCTCAATTGGCCTTGCTAAAGCTTCAATTTCACTCAATTTCAACATAAATCTAAAATCCCCAAATTTGCCTCAATTTAGCCATGTGCTCAAATCCCAGCAAATTGAATGTCATAACCCTAAAATTGGCACCCAATTAATGTTGAAAACTCTTCATGACATTTCCCAAGACCATTTTGAACTCTCAATTTGGACTTAGCCCAACTCTAGCCCAACCTAAACCTAAGTCTAAGCCAACTTCCCCAAAGTGACTAAATGCCCAAATTCCTTCAAATTGACCCACCAAATCAATTCAAAACCACTCCAATTCTTCTCTAAACCTCTCATGACAATCACCCACAGAAAGTTGATCAATTAATTTGGCTAAATGTCATGGCTAGCCTAACTTAAACCAACTTCAAGACAATTTGACCCAAATTGAACCCCTTCACCAAAATTGATTTAGCCATACAAAAGTGACCAAATTAATGTCATCACATCCACCATCTGGACTCTATTGAGTAGCATAAACCCACCTAAACCACCTAGGTGAGCTATGGACCAATGGTCCCTTGATTTATGGGATCTTAGCTTTATTTAGCCTTATTTTGAAAATACTTTGCCATCATCATTTGTCATTGGGAGTAAATCATAATTAACCCTTCCCTTACCTCCTTGAGCCAAGATTTAACTAAACCATAGTCAGCCACCACCTCAGCCGCCGGAAATAGTCACCCCAAAGGAGCCTAAATGGCCAAAACCCAAAATTTTAACTCCTTGACTTGACTCACTCCAATTGGATGCTTGTGCTTTTTTTCACTCTACCTCAGCAAGCCATACCGCCCACTGCCAAGCCCTGAGCTCCACCAGGCAACCATGGCTTTAAATTGACTGCTCCATGACCAAAGGGAAGCTTAGCAAAATTCTTGGGGAAACTCTAACTACTTTTTTTCAAGAGACTCTCCAAGAACTCCTCAGCTCAATCCCACCACTTTCTCCCTCTGAGTCCCACTGTAAGAGCTTAATTTTGATTTCAAAAATTCAGTTCAAACCAGGACATATTTTCACATACCTCTACAGTCCACCAAAGTCCAATTAATTGTGCCCACACCGTCACCAGAGCAAGAGGAGTTGATCCCCCATAAATTAAGACATTTCTATCGAATGATCGAGAATCCCTCGGATGAGGTAACCTATGGTTGCTACTAAGATTTCACATGATCTAAATGAAAGTACAAAACTCATTAAGTTGGGTTTAGTAAATTCATTTGATCTAAGTAAAATTAAAAGAAAAAAGTGGTTTCTGAACGAGGGAACCGTAGGAATCTAACCGATGTCGCTCTAATCAACTTTAACATTCCCCTTAACATTTAAATAACTATAACTTTAGGAGACATTTGATTTAACATCATGACTTGATACATTAGAAAACTTAAATTGGTCACGACGAGGAACTTGTAGCTAGCATTGTGGGTAGCACGATCATCTTCAACAGCAAAACATGTCTACATCTGATAAACCATTCTTTAGAATTAAAAAACTGAGTCATAGGAATTCGAGGTTGTTCGTCTAGTGCGACATAAATCCTCAACTTATTTTTAGGCCTTTGCATGGATCTATTAAAGAATATAAGCCTTAACTTGCTTTAGGATTCCGAGATTATCGTTCTTCATGACCTAAATTCTCACATCTTTCAAGCTATTTGTGTGATTGTTTCATATGAATGTAAGCCCTAATTAATATAATTGGCAGGATGAAACACTTAGATATTTCTACTCTAAATTGACGCCAAACCATAGGATAGCTTGAGAAGTCACTGAGGATCTCCTCTGGATTCGTGACATCCTCTAGTTCTACTTCCTTTGGATAGAATAATAAATGTTCCAAATTTGAGCTATTCCCATTTCACACCTCTTTATCCTATCTCTTTGAAAAGTCCTATCCTTTGAAATTCTTGAAGACAATATCCGTTGATTTTTATCGAGATTTTTCTTAGGTGACTTTAATTATGTAAGATGTAATTAACTATAAGGGCTTGCCTTTATATGAAACTTTTCTGAACCTACCTTAATATAAACCCTTTTTAATTATTCATATTAAATAGGATAACTTGTCGGATTACAAATAGAAAATGATTTTGCAAGCCAAATGAATATCATATATTTCTTAGTTTATTTGATCGAGCATCGCCCTCAAGTTTTGTGCTTATCTTTCTGGATATATATGCATAGCTTGAGGTGTAGCGCTCTTTCATCTAAACTTTAAAAGATATGAGATCAGTTTGATTTCATGTTTTTTTTTTTCTAAAAATTAAATATATATGTATGTAAATTGAAATGTCTTTCCAAAGCGGGCGACAAGATTCCGATTCCAACGGTCGACAGCTTCCAATGGGCAACTCCTTAACAAAATAGTGCAGATCATTAACATATTGTCTCATATTAGAATATACAATTAGCTAGTCTCAGAGTGAAACCTTGATAAGGGACTAGATGATTCCTAGGAAATCATGCATGGGTGAAGGTCCCTTAACTGTAATATGGGTTTCCAACACTTCTTATGTCCTAGATTTAGATTGACAAAGATTTGTCCCTAGTTGCTAATAATAACATAGGGATCTCATAGGAAAAGATTAAGGATTCACATAATTTGAGCGTAGTAGTATGATTTTCATCACCTATGAAAAAAACCAAAACTTATTTTTACTTTTTGCCTTTTAGGATTTTAAATTCTTTTCATCATCTACAAATTTAATACACTTCAAACTAAACATATAAATTTAGTAAACTAGAACTTAACTAGTTTTGAAAATTGACTAGTGTTCTCATAGGATCGACACATAAACTTCAATTTTGTATATTACTTGTGTGATATTATGTTTACATGATCGTCGCTTGCTTCACAGAAGTTTTGAGCTTCAATTTTTTCGTGCCAATACTAGTGATACAACGTTTAATTTTCTAATATAGGAGAATTTAAGTTGAATTTTATAGAGCTTAAGTTTCAATTTTTTTTATAAACTTATTTTATGGTGTTACTAGTTTTTATATATCTGTATTATTATATATTTCTATAAAATCCAAAAATTCTATGAAATATTACATCTTTTTGTTTTTGCTATGTTACATGTTTTTAGCTTTTTATTTTGAAATTTTTATGTTTATTTTTATTGTTGATTAGGGCCAATTGATTAAACATTCAAATTGGTATGCATACTATAAGATTAACTGGTATAATGTCATTTGACCCCAAAATTAAAAAAAGTTCAAAAAAAATTTAGAAACTCAATAGTTCAATAAGAAACAATCAGAAATGGCAAACTCCTAAGAAAACCATCTCAAGACTCTTTGGGAGTATGCCAACCATCAGTAGAGAAATTCACAAGATCAGCATCTGTGTTTTTTTGTTCATTAAGCACAAATCTTGAACGATTCTATCTAAAAAATTAGATATGTGTTGACCTCAATTTTAGTTGAGGTTTAGTTTTTCCTCTTTAGTAGCCTAGGATCTAGCCATGGCACCCTCACCATTAGAAATTCTGCCCTTTTCTTTACTCAACCTGAAGTTCCACATGTTGGTCTCAACCTCTAAGTACTTAGTAGGTGGGGTCACTATGGGGGAAACTCAAGATGAGTCACCCTTAGGATTGCTGGACCTTAGGGTTGACCTTGGGTGTTGGTTTGGAGCTAAGGCACTCACTACACTAATCTGCACCCACAATCACTCACAACCCTGAACTCAAATCTCTAGCCTAGATCCCTTGATCTTTTGGGATACTCATGTAGATG
>JXCR01074940.1:0-62546 GCA_002079205.1 Phalaenopsis hybrid cultivar | reverse complement strand
CCTTAAATTTTACAAACACTAAATCACTAAGATAATTAATTTTGGAAAATTTAAACATTTAAATGACTTAATTTTTTATCTCCACTGTGATTTATGATCCAGAGAACTCATCATAAAAATTTCAAAATATTTTAAGTTAATTTGACAACTTAAATTGATTTTTAAAAATAAATACCACTCTTAAAACTTAAATGATTTTTTAAAAATCAAGATATAACTCAAGAAATTATAAAACTTAGTTTTTTGAGTTCTCTGTGATCAGGGGTATTTTCTAAAAATAAAATGATATTTATAAAATAAAATTCTTGATTTTAGCCTATTTTAAATATTTAAAATAATTAAAAATTCATAAAAATCACAAAAATAATAAAACACATGGAAATGTTCTAAATTAATTCCTAATTACTTAGGAACAATTAGAATATTTTTTCTGATTTTCTAAATAAAGATATTCAATTTTAAAGATTAAAAATAATTTTTAAAGGCTAAAAAGTGAGTTTACACTAAAATAATTCCAATAAATAAAAAAAAATCAAAAAAATATAAAATTTGCTCCTCTGAGTTCTCTGACCTTAGGGAGATTTTTCAAAAATACAAAACTTAATTTTCACCACCTAAAATATTTTATTTTTATTAAATAACCCAGAATTTAAAATAATTCTAATAAATCATAAAAAATTCAAACAATTATGAAAATTGATCCTTCCGCTCCTCTGGTCTATTTCTACCTCCAATAAGAATATCAAANATAAGCCCAGACCACATAGTTCATATCATATTACAATCATAAAATAAATCTCTCAGCTCTACTCTTCATCCTATGAATCACCGCTATCTCAAACTTTTGTAGGCTCTTAATCAGGTTATCTAGGATATGGAGGAAATTCCACTCCTTGGTTACCCCTAATGAGGCTCTCCAAAGATGAGTGAAATTTCTCTTCATAATCACTTTTTCTCATATTATACCTATTAGTATGCTCTGCAAAACGCTCTAAATTTTGTACCCTATAAACAGTAAAATTAATATTATCCACCATCCTATGCAATAATTGATCTTGGGTCTCAGTAGACTCACCTCAAGATGTAGAAGCACGTGAGTTAGATGGTCTAGATGTAGAAGCAGCTGAGGTAGAAGCAACAGACGTCTCCATTCCATAGCTTTGAGAAAATCCTCCTCTCCAGCCAAAAATTGAATGCTCATAATAAGTCTTGACATTTACCTTAGTGATGGGCTTTAGAGGTAATAAAACTTCCTCCCAGCTATCATATTTAACTCTAGCCTATTCACACAAAGAAAAATCAAGGAAACAAATTCCAGACATGTAGTTGTAACAACTGTAGCAGAACTGATGATAGTTGACAGATCAAAGATCGAATGTTGATGAGCTTTCCCTCTTGAGTACAATAGTTCAACGTCGCTCTTTCTCTGTTCACTTCACTGAGATGATTGGTCGGAAGCAGACAAGCAGAAAGGAAATAATGCCAGGCCTTTGAAGTTGAACATAACTTTAAAGTTGGGAAATTTACACTCCTCTCATTAGTGAACATCCAAAGTCCTCTCCTAATAGTCAAGTAAAAGATAATCTCATCTAATCCGCTTCATTAAGGCTATAATTTCCATTAAAACATAATGTATCCTATGGTAAATGGTAAAACAAATTGATTACCTTTAGCAAAAAGGGTACCAACTTTCCTCGAACCATAACTCAATTGTCTTCAGCTTTAGGGAGATTTACATAGAAATCCCTAACAACAGAAATAACCACCACAGCAGAAAAATAATAGAATTATTCCCACTGTTGGTGAACAATTAAATCTTCCACATCTCTACCCAGATTTCTAAAACATCACTCTTGAATCAGTTTACGTGATTGCAACACATCACTATACCGATCTTGAGCTTTTGAACTAACAAATTTACTCGAATAGAAAGGGGCTTTGCCTTTGCTCCTCTTCATTCTTGGTGCCATTCTAAAAATGTGATAAATTCAAACAATAACTTCAAAATTCAAGTTTATACCACTAAACTAAACTTCCAAAATCTTAAACTACACTTCCTATGCAATTTCCATAGATTTTTCCTCATTTTTCAACATGAATAGTGAATTTTTGAATTATTCCAAATGTACTCAAAATACATGGTGAAAATCCAAAATTTTTGCATAGAAGTAAAGCTCTTAACTTAAGAAACCCAAATCTAGCAAATTCTTCTTAATTCCACCAAGAAATCTCCCCTTAATGGTGTGCCGTAGCTCACCAAAATCACGTTTTTGAGAGGTTGAAGGTGACGAAAGGATAAAAATAGTAATTTTTGGCTCAAAAATTCACTTTTAACCATTTGTGAATCGATTTTCGTGAACTGACGCTTAAGCGCGGGTAAGTGGCCCTTAAGCGCCCGTCTCTTGGGTTTGCTCGTGCTTAAGCGCGAGATGTGGTGCTTAGGCTCAAGTGCAGGATTTTCAAAAATTTCAAATTACAATAAAATGTACTATTTACCTAAGTAAACCACCCTTAAATGGTCTCATAGCACTTAAATGACTATTTTCAACATCCTGTAACTCTCCTTTATCTATAAATTCTCTTTAATAACTATTTCAATTCGAGGCTAAAACAACATAAGATTTCACACAAAAAAACTTATATTAACTCACAAACGAGTACAAATACATTTAAACACTTAGTTTTCATTCCAAATAGTCTTAGATGAGAAAATTTTCTTAAATACAAACACTTGACAAATTTTCACAATTAAACACCTAAGTAACACAAACACTAAAAGTAAGTCTTAAACACTAAAAAACTTAAAGACAATGTCTTTAAACACATAAAAACATAACTACAAACATAGAACTTAATTCCATTCTTCATTAGAAGGAACAAATTCAGGTCTTTCATTAGTCTCTCCTGGGATAACTGGAATATAAAGTTGATAAAACAGACAGTGGTGACGTGCTTTGATGCAATCTTTTTCAATCCATTTTTAATTAAGAAACATCTCACTATCTGCTTCCTCTATATAGCTAGTGTGGCTAAATTTTATTCTTAATTTTTATCCAATATGCTCAAGATGTGCATGAATCTCCAATACCTTAGTCTCCAGTACAAACATGGTATTTTCAATTTTGTTGATCTTCTCTGATATCCTTTCAATAGTAACAGCTAAGAAACTATTATACATCTCTTGTGCACTTTGAACTAATGAATTTCTTCCTCATGGTCTCCTCCTTCTTCTTCAAATCCTCCCATGAAGACATCATCTTAAAATCTATCTCTCTCTTAGACTTTAGGGCTAGAAATGATCTCATGAAGACATCATCTTAAAATCTATCTCTCTCTTAGACTTTAGGGCTAGAAATGATATGGGGTGAAATTCCTTCACTAAACCTTTCTATTTATAGGGCTAATTCCTTCAAATAACTCCTAGACACGTTTAGAAATTGCCTTGGCACATTTTTGTAAAATTTTAGGCAATTTTCCCTTATAGAATATTAAGTTTATACATGTTTTTAAACTACCGCACTTAAGCTCCAGATTTGGCGCTTGAGTGCCAGCGCATATTTTTTGCATTAGTCAACTTAGCGTCCAAATTCTCATTTTAACTTGTTTAGATCACTAAATAAAGTTTTAAAATCAATACTAACACGTAATAATCTCAAAAATACTACCCCAAATTTTCTTAATCACATATAAAATAACAATAAAAATAAAAAAAAACATTGATAACTATTGGTTGCCTCCCATAAAGCACTATGTTTTACGTCGTCAGCCCGACATAAGCAGTGCTTACTCTAGTTGACCCAACGTCATTCCATCATTAAACTTATGATGATCCCCTATAAAATAAGGTTTCACTCTATGTCCATTAACTTTAAATATTTTCTCAGACTTAGCATCTTTAATATCCACAGCTCCATAAGGATAAACTTTAATCACAATAAATGGGCACATCCACCTGAACCTAAGTTTGCCTGGAAATAATCTTAACCTTGAATTATATAGTAAAACTTTTTGTACTGGCTGAAAATTTTTAGTAAGAATCCTTCGATATGCCACATCTTCATCTTTTCTTTATAAATTTTGGCAGTTTCATAAGATTCATTCTATACCTCTTCAAGCTCATTTGATTGTAACAATGTTTTCTCACAAGCATCTTTCAAATTGTAATTAAAATCTTTAATCACCCAATATGCCTTATGCTCCAGTTCAACTAGTAAGTGACAAGCTTTTCCAAATATTATCCTATATAGGGACATTCCTATAGGAGTTTTGTATGTAGTCCTATAAACCCACTAAGCATAGTCAAGTTTGACCGACCAATCCATTTTTGTTGGATTCACAGATTTTTCCATAATTCTTTTAATTTCCTAATTGGATAATTCAGCCAAACCACTTGTCCAAGGAAAATAAGCAGTGGTAATCCTATGATTTATATGATATTTCTTTAATAATTTCTCCATTATGACATTTCTGAAATGACCTCCACATCAGTAATGATAACTCTTGGCATCCCAAATCTACAAAATATATTTGTTTTTAAAAATTTTGCAACACTTTGAGCATCACATCAAGGTGAAGCAAGAACTTCTATCCATTTGGATACATAGTCCACTGCTAACAGAATATATAAATTTATGAAAGATGGTATAAATGGTCCAATGAAATCTAAACCCCAAACATCAAATATTTTAGCTTCAAGCATATAATTAAGGGGCATCTCATTTCTTCTAAAAATATTGCCTACTCTTTGACATTTTTGGATAATCTCATAAGTTTCTTCTAATGATACACATCTTCGAATAATCAGATCCTTTACTTTTTTATATAAAAATGGGTCATCCCAAAAATAAGTCTTAGCATCAGAAATAAATTTCCTCTTCTGTTGGTATGTCATTCTATAGGGTATAATATCACTGACAATAAAGTTCACAATGTCAGCATACCATGGAACTTGTCACTCATTAATAGTGTTCAATTTTTCATCTAAAAAATGTTCATTAATTTCATTTAAAAAAAAAAGAGTGGTTTTTCTAATTCAAGCCTGAACAAATGATCAGCAATATGATTTTAAATCTCCTTCCGATCTACTATTACTAAATTAAATTCTTTAAAGAAGAATCCATCTTATAAGTCTAGGTTTAAGCATCCTTCTTTTTCATTAAATACTTAATAACAGAATGATCTGTATGCACTACACAATGAGTTCCAATTAAATATTATCTTAATTTATCAAAAGCATATACTATTGCTAATAACTCTTTTTCAGTTGTTGTATAATTAATTTGAGTTTCATTAAGAGTTTTACTAGCATAGTAAATAACTTTGAAAAATTTTTCATATCTTTGTCCTAAAACAGCTCCAATAGCATAATCACTAACATCACACATTAATTCAAAAGGTTTTTCCCAGTTTGGTGAAACTATAATTAGTGCAGTGATTTTTTATTTCTTTTAATAACTTAAAAGCTTTTAGGCATTCCTCATCAAAATTAAAAATTGCATCAATAAATGGCATAAAAGCTTAGCAATATTTGAAAAATCTTTAATATATCGCCTGTAGAATCTAGCATGCCCTAAAAAACTCCTAATTTCCCTTACATCTGTTGGATAAGGTAAATTAGTGATCACTTGAATTTTAGCAGGATCTATTTCCATACCATTTTATGATATTTTATGTCCTATTACAATTTCTCCTGCTACCATAAATTGGCATTTTTCCCAATTAAGGACTAAATTTGTTTCTTCACAGCACTTAAGAACTTTGGATAAATGTTCTAAACATGAGTCAAATGAAGCTCCAAACACTGAGAAGTCATCCATGAATACTTCAATCCCTTTTTCAATTAAATCACAAAAAAATTCCATCATACATCTTTGAAATATAGTAGGGGCGTTACATAAACCAAAGGGCATTCTTCTAAAAAAAAAAGTACCATAAGGACTGGTAAACATTTATTTCTCTTGATCCTCAAAAGACATTTAAATTTGGTGATAACTGGTATATCCATCCAAAAAATAAAAGTATTTATGCCCAACTAGTCTATCCAACATTTGATGTAGAAAGGGTAATGGAAAATGATCTATCCAAGTGACAAGATTAATATTTCTATAATCAATGCATATTCACCACCCTGTAACTTGTCTAGTAGGTATTAACTCATTATGTTCATTTACAGTTACAATTACTCCTCCTTTCTTAGGAACACAATGAATTGGACTAACCCATGAACTATCTGAGATAGGGTAATAATTCCAGTATCTAACCACTTTAAAATTTCTTTCTTTAAAACTTCTTGCATAACAGGATTCAATCTCCTTTGCGGATCAGCCCTGGGTTTGTAGTTCTCTTCCATATGAATTCATGCATACAAATTAAAAGACTGATTCCTTTAATATCAGCAATTATCCATCCAAAGGCTTTCTTAAAATTTTTCAAAATTTTCATGAACTCTATCTTCTTCCTCCGTTGTTAATTTCGAGGAAATTATAACTGGTAAAGTAGAGGAATCTCCTAAAAAGGCATATTTTAAATGATCAGGAAATAACTTCAACTCTAGTTCTACAGGTTTTTCAATAGATGGACAAAATGATTTATCTTTGTCTATCGTGTCCAGAACTTCAAAACTTTCTCGAACATAGTTTGAATTTTCCTTAAGAAGATCTTCACATTGATTTAATTCCTCTTCTTTCTTGTGTTCCAAATCTTGTACTTCACATTTTTCTTCATAAGTAGTTCTAAAATGGCATTCACTTAGATATCTTATAACATCGATCCTATAGTATTCTTTATCTTTACCTTTTATAGGGTATTTCATTGATTTTGAAATGTTAAAAGTAACAGTTTGATCATTGACACCCATTATTAATTCCCCTTTCTGCATATCTATCATTGTTTTTCCTGTGGCTAGGAAAGGTCTCCCCAAAATGATAGGTATCTCTTTATCGTCCTCCATATCTAGCACAATGAAATCTATAGGAAAGATAAATTGAACCACTTTCACTAGGACATCTCCATAACTCTTTAGGGTATGTTATCGAACGATCTGCTAACTGCAGAGTTACAGTAGTAGGGGTTATTTCTCCTAATCCTAATCTTTTAATCAATTAAACCTTACCAAAGTTAGGTTTAATTAACCTTGAATCCTATTATAATTAACCCATATTAAGTCAAATTAATCAATTAAACCTTACCAAATTAAGTTTAATTAACCTTGAATCTAATTAGACATAACCCATATTAAGTCTAATTAATTAATAAAATCTAACCAAAATTAGGTTTATTAACCTTGAACCCAATTAGAATTAACCCATATTACGTCTAATTAATCAATTAAACCTTGTCCAAATTAGGTTTAGTTAATCTTAAACCCAATTAAACTTAACCCATATTAAGTCTTATTAGCATAATTGGGTTTGAGATTAATTAAACCATAAATTGGGCAAGGTATAATTGATTAATTAGAGTTAATATGGGTCAAGTCTTATTGGATTTAAAGGTTAATTAAACCTCATTTGGTCATGGTTTATATCATTAATTAGACTTGATATGGGTTAAGTCTAATTGGGTTTAAGATTTATTAAATGTAATTTGGTAAGGTTTAATTGATTAATTAGACTTAATATGGGTTAAGTATAATTGGGTTTAAAGTTAATTAAATCTAATTTGGTATTAGTAAATTTTTTTATTAATTATTTAGACATTATTTTAAAATTATTAGATTCGTCAAATTCAGTTCTTAAGAGAAAGAGGATTACGGAGCAAATTTCCACAGAAACTGAGATGTGGCAAAAATATCAAATTATTAATTTTAAAAAGTGAAATACAAAATCTTAAAAACTAAAAAGATTTCTGAGGAGTGGAAGAAGAATATTTTGGTCCCTATTTTTGAACATAAAGAGGATATCAGGAGTGTGCAAATTTTAAAGGAATCAAGTTGAAGTGTCATACCTTAAAATTATTAGAGAGGATAAATGAACATAGGTTAACATGTGATTCAAAGATTTCTCAAAATTAGTTTGGATTTATGTGGAGCAGGTCTAATATAGAAGCTATACATTTATTGAGAGGTTTGATGGAGAAGTACATAGAGAATTAGGAGGATCTACATATGATTTTTATTGATTTAGAAAAACCTTACAATAAGGTTCCAAGATAAGTCTTTTTGAGAGTTCTAGATAATTTTTTGACAGTCTAATTAATGAATTAAACCTTAAATAAATTAGGTTTATTTAACCTTAAACCCAATTTGACTTAACCCATATTAAGTCTAATTAATCAATTAAACCTTACCCAAATTAGGTTTATTTAACCTGAAACCCAATTAGACTTAACCCATTATTAAGTCTAATTAATAAATTAAACCTTACCTAAATTTGGTTTAATTAACGTTAACCAAATTAGACTTAACCCATATTGAATCTAACTAATCAATTAAACTTTACCAAAATTAGGCCTAACCCTAATTAGGTTTAATCAATCCAAAGAAAACCTAATTTGAGTTCAACCTAACTTAAACTCAAGTTAACCCAAACATTAGGTTCAACCCACATTGAACCTAACTTAACCAAAACTTAACTTGAGTTTAACCCAACTTAAACTCAAGTTAACCCAAACATTAGGTTCAACCCACATTGAACTTAATTTAACCAAAACTTATCTTAAGTTTAACCTAACTTGAACTCAAGTTAACTGAAACATTAGGTTCAACCTAAATCAACTTCAAACTTAAGTTCAACCCATATTGGACTTGAGTCAAACCTATAATTTAGGTTCAACCCAACCTGAATCTAAGTCAACCAAACTCTAGGTTAAACATATCTGAAGCTAAATCAAACCTTAAACTTAGGTTCAATTGAAATTAAACTTAGGTTAACATAAACTTTAGATTCAATCAAAATTGAACCTAACTTAACTCAACCCTTAAGTCTTAATTACATTAGACTTAAGTCAATTCAATCCTTAGGTTCTACTTACATTGAACCTAAATACTTTAATTCCTAACTATATTGAACTTAAAACCATTTCAACTCTTAGGTTCTACCAACATTGAGCATAAAACATCTTAAGTCCTAATTACATTAGACTTAAACCATTTCCAATATTTAGGTTCTACCTATATTGAGCCTAGAACTTCTTAAGTCCTATCCACATTGGACATAAAACTCTAGATTCTACTTACATTGAACCTGAAGCATCTTCAGTTTCACCGACATTAAACCTAAATCTTAGGTTTCAATTAAACTCTCTCAGGTCTAATTCACATATGACCTAAAACAAATGACATCATAAAAATCTAACTCATCGACATAAATGACATAAAATTCATCTTAAAAGACGTTAAAACAAACTTAAACATATGTGCTCATATTTAAGAAGTTTTCTTGGACGACGTAATCTATGGTTGCTAACAAAAATCTTCCAGTCCTGGTTTAAGCACCTTTCGGACTAAGTAAATCTGAATACTTCACGGCCCCGGGGTGACAGAGCCATAGACATTCATTTAAAAATTATTCAACCAATTAAATGACCAACTAAAATTTATAAATCTGACAGCATGGTTTTATGTTAATCATGTTATCTTTTGCTGGTTTATTGAAGACATTAAAATAGAATTTTGCTCTAGATTTCCTTTACATGTTATAGGGTGTGCTAACTATGTTTTGCAGGATGGCATTCGAAAGCGGAATTTCAAGATAACATAACCAGACAAAAACAGGCAGAACAAAATAAAATGACATAAACAAAATGACATAACATAACACAAAACCTTTAGGGTAGAATCAGATTCTTAGGAATCTATTACCCCAGGAATAAAACATTTGATGTTTCTTTATTTGATCTTAACATTTTAGAAGAACGAGTGTTAACGAGAATCAGGAGTTTTCTTAGGTAAATCTAGAATTGCCTAAGATGTAATTAACTATTGGAGCTTGCTTCTATAGGAAAATTAAGAATTCAGAATATGTGATCAACCTAAATCTCTGGTTATCATACCATTTTTGTGCTTATCCTTATATGAGATTTTGACATTCTAGAGTCTTCTCTAAAAGCTTACCACCCAACATTTCTCTTGTTTTCTATCATTTGCCCTTTCCCTTTTTCCTAATTCCTTTAATACTTGAGGATCTTTTACTTGATCCAAAAGATTAAGGTAAATTGGAAAAAGAGGGCAATAAAATAGATAAACAAAGTGGCAACTCCAACATCCTTATCGATAATAGACATGATGACATGAGAGAATGAATGAGAATTGGTAGCGACCGCGGACGATGAGCCCCGATCGCCACCACACCTAAGCGCCTAGGACTGACGCCTACGTGCCAGAAGCTTGCGCCTAAGCACCAGAGGCTCGCACCTAAGTGCCAAGTACCCCGCGCTTAAGTGCCATAAGTAGTTATTTGATGATTCATTAAATTTAGAGAAATTTTTGAAGAGGTATTTGAAGCAACCCTTAGTAAAAAATGTGGGAAATATCCCATAAACATGAAAATTCATTCAATTGGCTTTTGAGGAGGCAAATTCTAGAAGATTCATTGAATGGAGACACATTTTGAAGAGACACCAAGACACCTTTTGTATTTTTATTAAAGAATAATTTGATCATCAAAGCCAACTACCAGAGGCTAACCATCCATCAGATTTTACAGCCATCATCCATTTAAGTAACCGCCGTCACCACCGGCCACTTTCTTTTTATTTTGAGTGTTAGTTTGTATTGTGAGTAAAGGAAGAGATTTTAAAGGAACTTCAAGATATTTAGTGGAGAGGATTTGAGATAAGTGTTTGTCTTTGTGACTACACTCAATTTTAATCTAGATATCTTGCTTGTGTGCATGATTTCAACTTTTAAACTCATGTGTGGTTACGTTTTCTCCATGAATTCTAAGTAGTTTTCTTTATCTTTTTCCATAAAATGATAAATGATTGAGTATTTAAATGAAGTTGTGTGAAGTATCATACTTTAACATTGGAAGAAGTTATGATAATTTGAAACCTTGCACTTCATTTACTTCTTGATTTGACCAATTAAGCTGCTAAAACCTGTTGTGAAAACATGTAAGATTTGAGATGGTATTGTCTCAGTCAACAAATGGTTACAATCATATATTGATTTCATGAGTGAGAATGTAGTTCATGGGGTTGAGTGCAAATACATAGGAAAATAAACTTTTCAAGGGTGTAGAATTAGAGGACTTTATTGTGACAGACTAAAGCCCCCAATTTGATTTATAGTTTTAGGTTTTGATACGAGATGTTAGGCCCCAGGTGGAGGGAGAAGAGGGAAATCTAGATTAAGAGCTAGTATCTTCCCTACCTATTCGGTCTTTAAGACTATTCAAACTATAGATTAACCAATGTACTTTATAACATCTCTCGTAAGGGTAAAGAATAATATTGCTCCTATTTGACACAGCACATTTAGCATACTTCCACAGCACAGCACAATTTTTTTACTTATTACTGATTCATGATAACAAAAAATTTATATTACTGATATAGCCTTCATCTTGTAGATTTTTTGTTAAGCTCATTAGCTGCTTACTTTTTTTTTTATAAAACAAAAATTACAAAAAGAATCAAATTTTCATTCCTATTATAACATATTAAGTTTAAGTAAGAATATTTTGCTAAGTAGATTTTGTCATCTAAATTTTCTAGTTTTTTTAAGTGCATATTGCAGTCTTCCCTGTGGGTTTGATATTCGGGGCTTAATCAAAAAGTCCTGTATTACTTGATAACGATATGTATACTTGCGTAGTATCCCATATTTAAATATTATAATTATATTCTTATTTTAGAAAACTTAGCTTTTGCTTTGTATCAAGTTTTTATCTTTGTTGTGAATTAAGAATAACTATGAAGGAAATTAAACATATAATCACTAGATCGCATTTTACATCTATCAAAAATATTAGGATCAGACACTAAATTTATTTAGGAAGAGAAATGCCAGTGGGGCTTTGAGGGCGTTAAGCAATATTTAATGACACCTTTTTTGGTAGCCTCTATCCCGGGAAAACCTTTGATACCTTTTACCATGACCTTAGACGACTCTTTCGGAGTCCTGTTAGCTCAAGTCAATGATGAGGACAAGGAAAACACACTCATCTAGTTGCGTCGCTGTTTAATACCGACGTAGGTAAAGTATCCGCCTATTGAAAAATATTTTCTAGCTTTAATTTTTATGCCTAGAAGTTACACGCTTTCTCAAAAGGTAACCCTTATTTCAAAAGTTAATCCATTGTAATATTTGATGATCTGACTAATACTTTTTGGATGTTTAGCAAGGTGGTTGATGATTTTGTTGCAATTCAATATAACTTTTGTTCCCCTCTGCACTATCAAGAGACAGATTTTAGCTGATTTTTGCGCAGCACACCCACTTCCAACTGGGTCCCCTCTCAGTGATGAGCTATGAGATGAGCAAATATTACAAATAAAGCCGTCAAGTACTAGGCGTTGGGAAATGTACTTCGATGGAGCTTCATCAGCCAGAAAAAATAAAGGATCGGGGATGGTTACACCAGGTAAAGCAGGAATTAGTCTAATTTTCATCACGCCAGATCAGGGTATGTTGAGATTCTCCTATCTCCTGACAGATCCATGCGCAAATAATGAAGTAGAATATGAAGCATTGATCACCAGGTTGGAATAGGCAATCTTAATTGAGGGACAGAGGCCGGGCTGGCCTATTAATGAAAAGGACCTACTCAAAGCCCAGAAAATGGATGAGGGGCAAAAGAAGAATTACAATTCAATGTGGCTACTGCTATAGATTCATGAAATATAGGCTAGGGAATCCCCAAGGTATCCTGAGATATGATGAAGTGGATCCTCTTCCATCCAAAATAAAAAGGATGATTAAAAGGATGGTCAGGTGGAGTATACTACCAGTAGATTGCATCCTGAATAGTTGCATAATTAACATCTACGATGAAGGAGATTGTATCCCTCCACATATTGATCACCATGATTTTGTCAGGCCCTTCTGCACGGTGTCCTTTATGAATAAGAGAAATATTCATTTTGAAAAAGAAATTGATATTATTGGCCCTAGAGAATTCTGAGGAGCTTTTGAAATTCTGTTACTAGTGGGTTCAGTTTGATTTTGAAAGGAAACAATGCAAATTTGGTTAAGCACTGCATCCTAGGAGTGAGACACCACATAGTTTCTGTTACGTTAAGAATAATGGATGATATCAAGATACCACAAGGATTCTGTCCATACCCAGAATTGGAAGAACTACACCCATACAAGCTATGAAATAATTGTACCTCTAAGTGCACGCGAGAGGAATTCTTAGTATTCTATTTTATTTTAGTGTATGTGTAGTTCAAGTTTTGAAGGGAGTGTGCTCTACGATTCTGAATTCGAGAGAACTGTTAAAAAATCATAAAAAGCAAAAAAATTAAAAATTTTGAAAAATCTAAATAAAATTACAAAAATGACAAACCAAAATGATCAAAATGCTGAAATTCATCAAGATTATAGACCTTCACGAGATTATGCCAACCCTACGGCAGATGAACTTCATTGAAGTATTCATAAACCTACTATAGTGGTTAATTCATTTGAGCTTAAACCTATGAACTTCATTGTAGTATTCAAAAACCTACTGTAGTGACTAATTCATTTGAACTTAAACCTGATATTATTATGAACTTCATTATAGTATTCAAAAACTTACTGTAGTGGCTAATTAATTTGAGCTTAAATCTACTATCAAATAATCAATTTTGGGGATCACCAACTGAAGATCCAAATTTACATCTTGCCAATTTTTTAGAATTATGCGCTACGTTTAAATATGATGGTGTATCAGATGATGTCATAAGACTTAGGTTATTTCCTCACTGAGGGATAAAGTTAAGATGTGGTTGAATTTGTTAGCACATGGATCTATCAGAACTTGGGGTGATATAGCACTTAAAGCTAAGATGTAGTTGAATTCGTTAGCACCTGGATCTATCAGAACTTGGGGTGATTTAGCACAAAAATTACTAGCTAAATATTTTCCACCATAAAAAACTGTGAAGCTTAGAAATGATATTACATCTTTTAATCAGTTTAAAGGGGAATCTATTTATGAAGCATGAGAATGATTTAAAAAACTCTTAAGAAAGTGTACACACCATGCTATACATATTGTTTAATAATTCAAACTTTTTATAATTGATTAGTTGGATCCCTTAGATCTATTATTGGTGTCGCTGCTGGTGGTTCGTTGATGTCAAAACCATTTCATGACACTTATGCTTTAATCAAAGTAATGGATACCAATAATTTTCAATGGCCTTCTGAGAGGGTGAATCCTAAGAAAGTAGCCAATATTCATGAATCTGATACATTTACTTTATTAGCAAATCAAGTTGCTGCAATTTCAAGGAACTTAGACCAATTTGGAATGAATTTTTCTCAACCTATCTCTATGATTGAAGAGAATTTTTTAGGCAAAATGGTAGATTCTTAAGCATCATTAGAAACTTTGAATGCTATAAATAACAAGCAGAATAACCCATATTCAAATTATTATAGCCCAGGTTGGAAGAACCATCCCAACTTTAATTGGAATAATACTAGGGTGGTAATAATCAGCAATCGGGGAACAATCAAGGAAACCCATTAGGAAATTGGAACAATACAGGGAATAATAATTATAGATCTACTTATTCTCTAGGTTTCAATAGTAATACACAATTTAAGGGGAAGAAGTTTTTTATAGAAGAAGTGGTGTTACAAATGGAAACTCAGTGACAAAGTTAAAGAACTACAATTAGAAATACTGAGATTCAACATGGATAAATCGCATATTCCTTAAGTAATAGATCCCAAGGAACACTTCCTAGTAATACTGAAATAAATATGAAAGACCAGAATAAAGAGCAAGTGAGAGCCATTCAACTTAGAAGCGGAAGAGAGTTGGAAGGTAGGGTTATAAAAGAAACTGAAGAATAAAAAAAAAACGCTCCGAAAGATTCTAAAAGACCTATTTCTCCACTTAAAGTTAACTTAGAAAAATCACTACCTCCATTTCCTCAGAGACTTCATCAACTGAAGTTGGATAAACAATTTTCAAAATTTATGGAAGTTCTTAAGAAGCTAACAATTAATATTCCATTTACTGAAGCCTTAGAACTAATGCCAAGCTATGTAAAGTTTATTAAGGATATTCTCAACAGGAAAAGGAAGTTTTAAGGTAATGAACTGTTGCACTTACTGAGGAGTGCAGCGCAATTATTTAGAAGAAGCTTCCTGAAAAGCTTAAAGATTCTGGTAGCTTTACAATTCCATGTGAGATAGGAGATAGATTTTATGGGAAAGCTTTATGTGATTTAGGTGTAAGTGTTAACCTTATGTCATTATCAATATTTAAAAGATTAAAATTAGGAGAAATAACCCCTACTGCTATAACTCTGTAGTTAGCAGATCGTTCAACAACATACCCTAGAGGAGTTATAGAAGATGTTTTAGTGAAAGTTGATGAATTTATCTTCCCTATTGAGTTCATCGTGTTGGATATAGAGGAAGATAAATAGATACCTATCATTTTGGGAAGACCTTTCCTAGCCACAGGAAAGGCAATGATAGATGTGCAGAAAGGAGAATTAACAATGCACGTCAATGATAAAACGATTACTTTTAACATTTCAAAATCAATGAAATATTCTGCAAAAGTTAAAGACAGTGAATGTTATAAGATATCCAAGTGAATGTCATTTCCAAACTAATTATGAAGAAAAATCTGAAGTAAAAGATTTGGAACACGAGCAAGAAGAGGAATTAGATCAACGTTAAGATCTTTTTAAGGAAGATTCAAATTAGGTTCGAAAAAGTTTTGAAAATTTGAACACAATAAAAAAAGATAAATCATTTTGTCAATCAACAGAAAAACCTCCAGAACTTGAGTTGAAGTTCCTTCCAGATCATGTAAAATATGCCTTTTTAGGAGATTCCTCTACTTTACCAGTTATTATTTCCTCAAGTTTAACGATGGAAGAAGAAGAAAGGTTGATGAAAACTCTGAAAAATTTTAAGAAAGCCTTTGGATGGAAAATTGTTGATATTAAAGGAATCAGTCCTTCAACTTGTATACATAGAATTCATATGGAACAGAACTATAAACCCATGGTTGATCCCCAAAGGAGATTGAATCCTGTAATGAAGGAAGCAGTAAATAAAGAATTTTTAAGTGGTTAGATGCTAGAATTATCTACCCTGATTCATATAGTGAATGGGCTAGTCCAATTCACTGTATTCCTAAGAAAGGAGGACAAACTATGGCTGTGAATGAACATAATGATTCCCTATATACTATACAAGTCACAAATTGATGAATATGCATTGATTATAGAACATTAGATGTTGCCACTAGGAAAGAGCATTTTCCACTACGCTTTCTGGATCAAATGCTGGATAGACTAGCTGGGCATAAATAATTTTTTTTTTTGGATGGATATACTTGTTATTAGAAAATACAATTAACTCCTTAGGATCAAGAGGAAAAAACTTTTACCAGTACTTATGGTGCATTTTCTTTTAGAAGAATGCCCTTTAGTTTATGTAATGCCCCTACTACATTTCGAAGATGTATGATGACAATTTTTTGTGATTTAACTGAAAAAGGGATTGAAGTATTTATGAATGATTTTTCAGTGTTTGGAACTTCATTTGAATCACATTTAGAACATTTATTAAATTTTCTTAAGTGCTGTGAAGAAAACAAATTTAGTCCTTAATTGGGAAAAATGCTGATTTATGGTAGAAGGAGGAATTGTATTAGGACATAAAATATCAGAAAATGGTATGGAAGTAGATCCTGCTAAAATTCAAGGGATTGCTAATTTACCTTATCCAACAAATTTAATGAAAATTAAGAGTTTTTTAGGACATGCTGGATTATATAGACGATATTTTAAAGACTTTTCAAAAATTGCTAAGCCTTTATGCCATTTATTGAAGAATGACGCAATTTTTAATTTTAATGAAGAGTGCCTAAAAGCTTTTGAGTTATTTAAAGAAAAATTAGTCACTGCACCAATTATAGTTTCACCAGATTCGGGAAAACCTTTTGAACTGATGTGTAATGCTGGTGATTATTCTATTGAAGCTGTTTTATAGCAATGATATGATAAAATTTTTAAAAGTAATCTACTATGCT
Source organism: Phalaenopsis hybrid cultivar (assembly GCA_002079205.1). Lineage (NCBI taxonomy): Eukaryota > Viridiplantae > Streptophyta > Magnoliopsida > Asparagales > Orchidaceae > Phalaenopsis > Phalaenopsis hybrid cultivar. Next base: position 45,390 of record JXCR01074940.1, on the reverse strand, counting down.
AGTAAAATTCTTAATAAAACTCAAATTAATTATACAAGAACTAAAAAAGAGTTATTAACAATAGTATATGGCTTTAATAAATTTAGAACATATTTAATTGGAACTCATTGCGTAGTGCATACAGATCATTTTGTTATTAAGTACTTAATGAAAAAGAATGATGCTAAATCAAGACTTAAAAAATGGATTCTTCTTTTACAAGAATTTGACTTTGAAATAGTAGATAGGAAGGGAAATAAAAATAAAATTGATGATCATTTGTCTAGGCTTGAATTAGAAAAAACTACTGTGTTTTGAAAAATAAATTAATGAACAATTTCGAGATGACAAATTGTTCAATATTAATGAGTGCATGTTCCGTGGTATGCCGACATTTTGAACTTTCTTGTTAGTGAAATTATACCCAATGGAATGACATACTAACAGAAGAGGAAATTTATTTCTGAAGCTAAGACTTATTTTTGGGATTACCCTTTTTTATATAAAAAAGGAAAGGATCTTAATATTTGAAGATGTGTTCCTTTAGGAGAGACTTATGAAATTATCCAAAAATATCATAATTTTGATTTTGGCAGACATTTTGGTGTTGATAAAACATCATACAAAATGTTACAATCTGGATTCTATTGGCCTACTATCTTTAGAAATCTTAATGCTTATATCAAAACTTGTGATAGATGTTAACAAGTAGGCAATATTTCTAGAAGAAATGAGACACCCCTCAATTATATGCTAGAAGTTAAAATATTTGATGTTTGGGGATTAGATTTCAAGGGACCATTTATAACAACTTTTAGAAATTTATATATACAGTTAGCAGTAGACTATGTATCCAAATGGATAAAAGCTGTTGCTTTACCTCAATGTGATGCTCAAAGTGTTGCAAAATTTTTGAAAATGAACATATTTTGTAGATTTGGGATGCCGAGAGTTATCATAACTAATGGGGGAAGTCATTTCAGAAATGTCATAATGGAGAAATTATTAAAGAAATATTAAATAAACCATAGAATTGCCGCTGCTTATTATTCTCAGGCAAGTAGTTTGGCTGAATTATCGAATCAGAAAATTAAAATAATTATATAAAAAATATGTGAATCCAATAAAAACAGATTGGTCAGTCAAACTTGACTATGCTTTGTGGGCTTATTGGATTGCATACATAACTCTTATAAGAATGTCCTCATATAAGCTAATATTTAGGAAAGCTTGCCACTTACCAGCTGAGCTTGAGCATAAAGCATATTGGGCGATTAAAGAGTTCAATTTAAGTTTGAAAGATGCTGGTGATAAAAGATTATTGCAATTAATTGAGCTTGAAGAGATAAGGAATGAATCTTATGAGAGTGTTAAGATTTACAAAGAAAAGATGAAAATGTGGCATGATCGAAGAATTCTTACTAAAAATTTTCAGTCAAGGCAACAAGTATTACTATATAATGCAAAGTTAAGATTATTTTCAGACAAACTCATGTCTAGGTGGATGGGCCCATTTGTTGTGATAAAAGTTTATCCTTATGAAGCTGTGGAAATTAAAGATCCTAAGACTTGGAAAGTATTTAAAGTGAATGGTCATAGACTGAAACCTTATTTAGTAGGGGATCAACATAAATTTAACAATCGAATGATGTAGGGTCAACTAGAATACGCACTGGTTACGTCGGGCTGACGATGTTAAACCAAGCACTTTGTGAGAGGCAACCCATAGATATCAGTGTGTTTTTCTTTGAATGTTGTTCGTGTTAGATTAAGAAAATTTGGGGTAGTACTTGATACATTTAAAATACATAGTATTTTTTGACGCATTTTTATACCTATTTTTTAGATATTGCGCTTTAATGGAAGGTATTTGAGTGTTTTTCTTTCAAATACAAGTAAAAAGGTGAAAAATGCTAGAAGGAGTGAAAAATGATCAAATTTAGAGCAAAGAGGTTAAAAATGTGCTAAATTATTTTGGCACCTAAGCACCGGTTAAACAGAGAAGGCCGCGCCTAAGCGCTAGAGGCCCCGCGCTTAAGCGCCAGAGGCAGCTATTTGGCGATTTTCTTCATTTGGCCAAATTTTGCAGAAGTATTTAAGGCACCTATTAGCTAAAGAGGGTGGTTATGACCACTAGGAATGAAAATATTATTAAAGGACTTGTGAAAGGAGGCATCCTTTGGAGAATACATCAAATTTGGACACATTTTGAAGAGTTATAATGACACCTCTTGGAGATTTATAAAAGAAGGAAGTTTTTACATTTGAAGTGGGTGCTTGAAGAGGGAGAGAGTGCGAGAAAGTTCTGAAAAGTGTTGGAAAGAAGAGAGTTTTGAAGAGATTTTCAGGCACCACACAAATTTACGTTATCCTTTTTATTTTTAGTTTATTTTGAGAGTGGTGTAAAAGAGAAGAGATTCAAAGAAAATTGAAGAGTTAGTGGAGTAAGATAGGTTTTTATCTTTGTTTTTATACTACCTTTGGTTTTAATCAAGACTTCTTGTTGGTTTGACAATGATTTCTACTTATAAACTAAAGTGCGGTTTTGTTTTCTCTATGGATTCTGAGTCGTTTTCTTTACTTTCTCCTTAAAATGATAAGTAATTAAAGTGTTGGATGGAAGTAGCGAAGAGTATTGATCTTTAATGTTGGAAGAAGTTGTGATGATTTAAATCCATGAACTTCATTTACTTCTTGATTTGGCCTATCCAAATATTAAAATTTTTTGTGAGAAAATGTAAGAACCAGGCAAGTATTATCTCAGTCAACAATTGAAAAGAATCACATGAGGTTGTATGAATGAGAATGTAATTCATATTATTTGGTGCAAATAAATAAGGAAATAAAAGAATCACATGAGGTTGTATAAATGAGAATGTAATTCATATGATTAAGTGAAAATAAATAGAGAAATAATTTTGAAGGGTGTAGAGTTAGAGGACTTTAAAGTGATAGGTTAAAGCCCCCAACTTGGTTTATTGGTTTATATGAATGAGAATGTAATTCATATGATTTAGTGCAAATAAATAGGGAAATAATTTTTGAAGTGTTAGAGTTAGAGGACTTTAAAGTGATAGGTTAAAGCCCCCAACTTGGTTTATTGTTTTAGGTTTTGATACGATCTTGAGTGCAAATAAATAGGGAAATATTCATTGAAGGGTGTAGAGTTAGAGGACTTTAAAATGATATGTTAAAGCCCCCAACTTGGTTTATTATTTTAGGTTCTGATACGAGATGTTAGCCCCCAGGTGAAGGGAATCGAGGGAAATTTAGAGTGAGAGCTGGTATCTTCCCTGGCTAGCTAGTCTTCAGAACTATTCAAACTTAAATTAGCTAATGTTCTTTATAGCATCTCTAATAAGGGTATAGAGTATAACTGCTCCTATGTGACACAACATAATTTGCATACTACCACAACAGAATTCCTATGCTTACTACAGATTCATGATAAGCAGAGAGATATTTTCAAATTTAGTGTTTTTATTTTACATAAACTCAAGTTATCTTTTTAAACTGTTACTGTTTTGTCAAAATATCAAAAATACCAAAAAGATTTGAATTTTAATTACTGCGAATACATCTCTAGTTTAAGTAATTGTCTTTTTGAAATAGAAGTTTGTTGTTCAATAAAACATATTGCATATTTTCCCTACAAATTTGATATTCAGGTCTTAATAAAAAATCCTATATTACTTAATAACGATATTATAATTGCGTAGTATTCCAATATATAAATTAAAGAGTTAAACTTTTTATTTTTTTCTTAGTTTCAAGTTTTGACTCTGTTGCAAAGTAAAGAAATATAAATGAAAATATAATCAAAGTCATTGTTATACTATTGCATATAAATAGTATCAGGGATCAAGTTTTTGGCGCCGTTGCCGGGGAAATTAATTGATTTAAAAGCTAATTTCTATTTCTAGAAAATCTTATTTAAACTTTAACAATTATTGTATTTTATTTTGGGTGATTTATTTCAATTTTTTTTTTATTTTAGGTTGTGTATGCGTATTTCAGGTTCAGAAGGACTAGTGCCCTACGATTTTAAATTAGAGAGAACTGTTAAAAAAAGAAGAAAAACTAAAAAAATTAAAAATATTGAAAAATCTAAAAAAGTTACATAAATGGCAAACCAAAACGATCAATATACTGAAATTCATCAAGAGTTTAGACCATAAAGACATTATATCAACCCTACGGTAGATGAACTTCATTTTATTATTTAAAAACCTACAGTAGTGGCTAATTCATTTGAGCTTAATCCTACTATTATCCAAATGGTATCAAATAATTAGTTTGGGGGATCACCAACTAAAGATCCAAATTTACATCTTGTCAATTTTTTAGAATTATGCGCTACATTTAAATATAATAGTGTATCAGAAGATGTTATAAGCCTTAGGTTATTTCCTTTCTCATTGAGTGATAAAGCTAAGATGTGGTTGAATTCGTTAGGACCTTAATCTATCAGAACTTTGGGTGATTTAGCAAAAAAAATCCTTCCTAAATATTTTCCACCATAAAAAACTGCAAAGTTTAGAAATGATATTACATCTTTTAATCAGTTTGAAGGGGAATCTATTTATAAAGCATAGGAACAATTTAAAGAACTCTTAAGAAAGTGTCCACACCATGCTATACCAAATTGGTTAATAATTAAAACTTTTTATAATGGATTAGTTGGATCTCTTAGATTTATTATCGATGACGCTGGTGGTGGTTCATTGATGTCAAAACCATTTCATGATGCTTATGCTTTAATTAAAGAAATGGCTACCAATAATTTTTAATGGCCTTCTGAGAGGGTAAATCCTAAGAAAGTAGCCAATATTCATGAAACCAATGCATTTACTATGTTAGCAAATCAAGTTTTTATAATTTCAAAGAAGTTAGACCAATTTGGAATGAATTTCTCTCAGCCAATTTCCATGATTGAAGAGAATTCATTAGGCCAAATGGTAAATTCTCAAGCATCATTAGAAACTTTGAATGCCATAAATAACAAGCTGAATAACCCATATTCAAATTATTATAACCCAGGTTGGAAGAACCATCCCAACTTTAACTGGAATAATACTACGGGTGGTAATAATCAGCAATGGGGGAGCAATCAAGGAAACCCATTACAAAACTTTAACAACCAAAGGAATAATAATTATAGATCTACTTATCCTTCCAGGTTTCAACAGTAATACACAATTTAAGGAGAAGAAGTTATCTATAGAAGAAGTGGTGTTACAAGTGGGAAATCAGTTATAAAGTCAATAAGCTATATATAGAAATATATAGAATCAACTTGGATAAATCAAAAATTCATTAAGTAATAGATCCCAAAGACACTTTCTAGTAAAACAGAAATAAATCCAAAAGAACAGAATAAAGAGCAAGTAAAAGTCATTTAAATTAGAAGCGGAAGAGAGTTTGAAGGTAGGATTCAAAAAGAAACTGAAGTAGAGAGAGAAGAAATTGAAAAATCAAAAGAGGACGCTCCAAAAGATTCTAAAAGACCTATTTTTCCACTTAAAGTTAACTTAGAAAAACCACCACCTCCATTTCCTCAGAGACTTTCTCAACAGAAGTTGGATATGCAATTTTTAGAATTTATGGAGATTTTTAAGAAGCTTACCACTAAAATTTGATTTGCTGAAACCTTAGAACAAATGCCAAGTTATGTAAAGTTTATGAAGCATATTCCCAACAGAAAAAGGAAGTTGAAAGATAATGAGACTGTTGCACTTAGTTAGGAGTGTAGTTCTATAATTTAGAAGAAGCTTCCTGAAAAGCTTAAAGCTTCTTAGCTTTACAATTCCATGTGCAATAGGAGACATATTTTATGGGAAAGCTTTATGTGATTTAGATGCATGAATTAATCTTATCCCATTATCAATATTTAAAGGATTTGGATTAGGAGAAATAACCCCTACTACCGTAACTCTGAAGTTAGCAGATCGTTTAATAACTTACCTTAAAGGAGTTATAGAAGATGTCCTAGTGAAAGTAGATCAATTTATCTTTCCTGTTGATTTCGTTGTACTAGATATGGAGGAAGATAAAGAGATACCTATCATTTTGGGGAGACCTTTTGTAGCCACAAGAAGAGCAATGATTGATGTACAGAAAGGGGAATTAACAATTTGCATCAATGATCAAACTGTTAGTTTTAACATTTTAAGATCAATGAAGTATCCAACAAAAGGTAAAGATGATGAATGTTATAGAATGGATGTTATAAGATATCTGAGTGAAGACCATTTCAAAAATAATTATGAAGAAAAATCTAAAGTATAAGATTTGGAACACGAGAAAGAAGAATTAGATCAATGTGAAGATCATTTTAAGGAAGATTCAAACTATGTTCGAGAAAGTTTTGAAACTCTGGATATGATAGACAAAGATAAATCATTTTTTCCATCAATTGAAAAACCTCCAGAACTTGAGTTTAAATTACTTCCTAATCTTTTAAAATATGCTTTGTTAGGAGATTCCTCTACTTTAACTGTTATAATTTACACAAAATTAATGATGGAAGAAGAAGAAAGATTGATGAAAAATCTAAAAAATTTTAAGAAAGCCTTTGGATGGACAATTACTGATATTAAAAGAATCAGTCCTTCAGTTTGTATGAATATAATTCATATGGAAGAGAACTACAAACCCAGGTCTAATCCTCAAAAGAAATTGAATCTTGTTATGAAAGAAGTTGTTAAGAAAGAAATTTTAAAGTAGTTCGATACTGGAATTATCTACCCTATTTTAGATAGTGCATGTGCTAGTCCAATTCATTGCATTCCTAAGAAAGGAGGAGTAACTGTAAATGTGAACGAACATAATGATTTAATACCTACCAAACAAGTTATAAGGTGGTAAATATCCATTGATTATAGAAAATTAAGTTTTGCCACTAGGAATGATCATTTTTCACTAGACTTTCTAGATCAAATGCTGGATAGACTAGTTGGGCATACATACTTCTATTTTTTGAATGGATATACTGGTTATCACCAAATACAAATAATTCTTGAGGATCAAGAGAAAATAAATTTTACCAGTCCTTATGGTACTTTTCCTTTTAGAAGAATGTCCTTTGTTTTATTGAATGCCTCTACAACATTTCAAAGATATATGATGGCAATTTTTTGTGATTTAATTGAAAAAGGGCTTGAAGTATTTATGGATGATTTTTCAGTGTTTGGAACTTCATTTGACTCATGTTTAGAACAATTATTAAAAGTTTTGAAACACTATGAAGAAACAAATTTATAAAGTTTTGTTGTACAATATAAGCCCTAACTCATCTTAGGATTCCGAGGTTATCGTTCCTCACGACCTATACCTCACATCTTCCAGGCTATTTGTGTGATCGTATCACAAAAATGTAAGTCATAAATTAATTAAATTTGTAGGATGAAACTTTTAAATATTTCTCGTCCAAACTGAAGCCAAACAATAAGATAGACTGGGAAGTCATCGAGGTTCTCCTCCGAATCTTTGAATGATCCCGATATTCTTTTTTATATGTAGAATTTAAGAAGTTGCACTACTTGAAGATTTTAATCCCCGGTAATGACACCAAAAACTTGATCCCAAACAAAGTAAGATTTCAATTATATTTTTAGGGATTCTATGCAAGTATACGTATCACTATCAAGTAATATAGAGCTTTCAGATTAAGCCTGTCATGGCTATTTTGGGGGTTTATGGGGAGTTGCTCGTAAGAAGTTGTCGGTCGCCGGAATCAAAATCCCGTCGGCCAGTTCGAAAGGACGTTGAAGTGTGAAATCAAACTGACCCCATATTTTGCATAGTTCAATATGAAAGAGCGATGTACCTCAAATCCTGTATCTATCCCGAAGGATAAACACAAGACTTGAGGATGAGGCTAGATCAAATAAACTAAGGAAGGTATGACGTCCGTTTGTTCTGCAAAATCTTTGTATTTGCCGACAAGTTCCCCTATTTAATATAAGGGCTTAAATAGGATTTATATTAAATTGGGTTCAGACATGCTTCCTATAAGGGCATGCCCCTATAGTTAATTACATCTTAAATGACCAAAGTCAAGACTCTCGATAAAAATCAGAAAATATTGTCTTCAAGGAGTTTCAAAGGGTAGAACTTCTCAATGAAATCAGATGTGGAGGTGTGAAAGGGGATTGTTTCAAATTTGAAACATTTTATTGTAGATTCCAAAGGATGAAGAACTAGGGGATGTCATGGATCTAGAGGAGAACCTCGGTTACTTCCCAAGCTATCCTAATGTTTGACTTCATTCCTGAGGAGGAATATTTAGGTGTTTCATCATGCAAATTTTATTAGTTAGGGCTTACATTCGTGTGAAATGATCACACAAATAGCCTGGAAGATATGAGGATTTAGGTCATTCATTCGTGTGAAATGATCACACAAATAACCTGGAAAATGTGAGGATTTAGGTCGTGACAAACGACGAAATGATCACACAAATAGCCTGGAAGATGTGAGGGTTTAGGTTGTGACAAACGACAACCTTTTCGTGTGAAACGATCACACAAATAGCCTGGAAGATGTGAGGGTTTAGGTTGTGACAAACGAAAATCTCGAATGATCACACAAATAGCCTGGAAGATGTGAAGATTTAGGTCGTGATAAACGACAACCTCGGCTAAGACGAGTTAGGGCTTATATTATATAGCAGGGCTATACAAAGGCCTAAAGATAAGGTGATGCAAATAGCCTGGAAGATGTGAGGATTTAGGTCATGACGGACGACAACCTCAGAATCCTAAGATCAAATAGCTTGGAAGATGTGAGGATTTAGGTCGTGACGAACGACAACCTCAGAATCCTAAGATCAAATAGCCTGGAAGATGTGAGGATTTAGGTCATGATAAACGACAACCTCGGAATCCTAAGATGTATAGCCTGGAAGATGTGAGGATTTAGGTCGTGACAAACGACAACCTCGGAATCCTAAGACGGTATAGCCTGGAAGATGTGAGGATTTAGGTCGTGACAAACGACAACCTCAAAATCCTAAGATGATTTAAGAGTATATTGTATAGCAGGGCTATGCAAAGGCCTAAAGATAAGGTGAGGATTTACGTTGCATGAGAATAGCAGGGCTATGCAAAGGCCTAAAGATAAGGTGAGGATTTACGTTGCATAAGCAAGAAAAAAGGGCTATGCAAAGGCCTAAAGATAAGGTGAGGATTTACGTTGCATAAGAAAGCAACCTCGAGGTTAGGTCGTTACAAACGACAACCTCGGAATCCTAAGACGAGTTAGGGCTTATATTGTATAACACATACAAAGGCCTAAAGATAAGGTGAGGATTTACGTTGCATAAGCAAGCAACCTCAAAGTCCCAAATAGCCTGAAAGATGTGAGGATTTAGGTCGTGACAAATGATAACCTCGGAATCCTAAGATGAGTTAGGGCTTATATTGTATAGCAGGGCTACACAAAGGCCTAAAGATAAGGTGAGGATTTACGTTGCATAAGCAAGCAACCTCGAAGTCCTATAACTTTGTTGTTTAAGTCTAAGGAAGGAAGATAGGTTTTGATGTTGAAGATGGATGTGCTGCCCACCATGCTAGCTCCAAGCTCCTCACCGCGACAAGTTTGAGTTTTCTAAGGGTCAAGTTATAATATCAAATCAGGTGGCCTTATGGTTGAAGTTCTTTAAATTTTATAAGGGCGTCTGCTGCCCACCAAGCTAGCTCCAAGCTCCTGCTGCGACGAGTTTGAGTTATCTAGTGTGCCATGTTATAACGCATGCTAGCTCCAAGCTCCTCGCCGCGATGAGTTTGAGTTTTCAAGTGTGTCAAGTTATAATGTCAAATCAGGTGGCCCTATGGTTGAAGTTCTTTAAATTTTATAGAGGGCATATTAAAGTTGATTAGAGCAACAGTGGGCCCTATGGTTGAAGTTCTTTAAATTTTATGAGGGCATATTAAAGTTGATTAGAGTGACACCAGTCCCTATGGTTGAAGTTCTTTAAATTTTATGAGGGCATATTAAAGTTGATTAGAGCGACACCAATTAGTATGTTTGAAGTTCTTTAAATTTTATGAGGGCATATTAAAGTTGATTAGAGCGACACCGGTTTGGGAAGTTCTTTAAATTTTATGGGGGGCATGTTAAAGTTGATTAGAGCGACACCGGTTAGGATCATATGGTTCCCTTGTTCCGGCATCACTATTTTATCTTTGATTCACTTAGTCCAAATGAACTTACTAAACCCAACTTAATGAGTTCCATAATTTCATTTAGACTGTGGGAAGCCTCTTTAGCAACCATAGGTTACCTCCTCTGAGGGATCCCGATCATCCGATAGAGACATCTAAATTTAGTTGCAATTGTAGTTTTGTGTGATGTTTGTGATTAAATTTTGGGTTGTTTTTATATTTTGAATGTTGTGGCGGTGGATTTTATCTTGGTTGATTTTAGTTTTGGTTTTGGTTAACATGCAAGTTTATATTGTTTTCATACATGTAGGTAAATGCAAGTATGAAAGGAAATAATATAAGCATGTAAGGAAAAGGCACAAGAAAGATGGTACTATAAACTGTAAAAGCGTACCTGGCGAGTCTTCTCGTTCCACCACCTGAAACTTAAAAATGCACGTGAGGGCATTTATGAAGAGTAGAAAAAGTAAAGTTCTGGTGATTTTCCTAACTCTATGTTGTATTTTGTTGAGTCCTTAAAAGTTTAATTAAGGATGATTTCATTAAGCAATGTATATTAAGTTTAATAGACCTTTGAGGTATCCAACAAGTTATGAGGAGGAAGCAGGTCCATGCCTCCCTCTCACCAACTAATGAAAAGCCTCGAGTTCATTTAAACTTATTATGTTGCTTAATGGTTCATCTTGTGAATACACTAATGCTCAGTGAACATTGATGTCTTAATTATCCCTAAGAAAGGGGTAATTATCATTTATCATTTAATTTTGAAAATTAGGTGAGTGAATTTCCTTAAACGGCAAGTTGGTGTAACCTAAACACTTTGCCAATTTTTTAGGCTTAGTGATGTTTCAAGAATGTTTGATTATGTTATGTTTATTTCTCTAATCCTCAATTAGTCAATTTTGATTTGGCCTAAGTCACCACTAAGCCCTTAAGACCTAGGTGAGTGTCTTAACTAGTTTTGAAAAGGTTAAGCTTTAAGTGGTCATGATTCATAATTTGAATTTTTATTTTAAAATGAAAATAGGGGTATTAAATCGATTAATTATTGACTTCAAAAGTCATACCCCTAAGTCCAAGATCGTTTAATTTTAAATCAAGATAGGAGTATTAAATTGATTAATTATTGACTTCAAAATTCATACCCCTAAGTCCAAGATCATTTAATTTTAATAAACTTCATTAATAATTTAGAAATTTATTAATCTTAATTAAGAAAGTGCAATTGGTTTCTACCAATTAACTCTAATTTAGAAATTTATTAATCTTAATTAAGAAAGTGAGATTGGTTTCTACCAATTAACCCCCTCGCTTCAAAAGTTATACCCCTAAGTCCAGGATCATTTAATTTTAATAAACTTCCAAATTTTAATGCTTCAAAAGTTATACCCCTAAGCCCAGGATCATTTAATTTTAATAAACTTCCAAATTTTAATAGTTTAGAAATTTATTAATCTTAATTAAGAAAGTGAGATTGGTTTCTACCAATTAACCCCTTGTCTAAATTTATTAACTTAATTAAGAAAGTGAGATTGGTTTCTACCAATTAACCCCTTGTGTTTCAAACACCAAATAAATTGATTAAGATCAGAGGTTGCCCATTTTCTTCCTTGACTTAAGCCTAAATGTTAATTAAGGCTAAATTTTCAAAATTACACATTTGCCCCTAAGGTTCTAACACTTCATAATTTGTCAAATTCAATTCAAATGACTTTGAAATTTTTATCCTACCTCATTCATGGGCCAATTAAGACATCAGAGGAGAGAATGTGATTTTTCAGAATTTAATTTATTTTATTTAATTATTTTCATGCAAAAATAGGATTTTTCAAAGAAAATTCCTAACATGACCAAGGTAAATTCTAATCCTTTGAAATTTTTATTGGAGGTAGACCTAGACCAGAGAAGTCTTTGGACCAAATTTCATGATTTTTTGAATTCTCTGTGATTTATCAGAATTATTTTAAGTTATGGGTTATTTAATAAAAATAAAATATTTTAAATGATGACAATTAAGTTTTGTATTTTTGAAAAATCTCTCTAAGGTTAGAGAACCTAGAGGAGTAAATTTCATACTTTTCTAATTTTTCTTTGATTTATTGGAATTATTTTAGTGAAAACTCATTTTTAGCCTTTAAAGATTATTTTTAAGCCTTGAAATTCAATATCTTTATTTAGAAAATCAGGAAAAATATTCTAATTGTTCCTACGTGATTAGGAAGCAATTTAGAATATTTTTATGAATTTTATTATTTTTGTGTTTTTTAATGAATTTTTAATTATTTTAAATATTTAAAATAGGCTAAAAATTAAGTTTTTATTATAAATATTAATTTTTTATAAAATATCCTTGATCACAGAGAACTCAAAAAACTAAGTTTCATAATTTTTTGAGTTATATTTTGATTTTTAAAAATTATTTAAGTGTCATTTATCTTTAAAAATCAACTTAATTTTCGAAATGAACTCAAAATAATTTGAAATTTTTATAGTGAGTTCTTTGGATTATAAACCACAGTGGAGGTCAAAAATCGAATCATTTAAATGTTGATATTTTCTAAAATTAATTATTTTAGAGATTTAGTGTTTGTAAAATTTAAGTTCATTTTAAATTACTTGACCCATGAATTTTTTTCCAAATGCTTCTCTGATCATGGTGGACCTTACAAAATTTTCTTGGAATTTTCTAATCCATATACTAATTTCCATGATTAATTTAAGGAAATAATGTGTAAGAACTTGAAAAATATGGATCTCTGTATAGGAACCTTTTCTGACTTTGGAAAAATCAGAGGATGTTTCCTTTGATAGAGGCTACAACATGTCAAAATTTCAAGCCAAGTTGATGTATCAATATGCATGGAGAATCAAATGATCCCAAACAGTGTTTAATTAATTAAAAATAAAATATACATCAAATGGACTTAAAATTTATTCCAGATTTTTCTTCTTTGTTTACTGAGCAAGAGGGTATTTTTATTTTATTTTTTTGATTTTTCTACACAAAGTTATGGATTTTCTAAGTTAAGGGTATTTAAATAAATAGGAAAAAGCACTATTTATCTATTTAAACAGCGCTGGACTTGAAATTTGTTCCACATTGTTCTCCTTTGTTCACTGAGCAAGTGGGTATTTTTTTTTGTGATTTTTCTACGAAAGTTATGGATTTTCTAAGTTAGGGGTATTTAAATAAATAGGAAAAAGCCCTATTTATCTACTTAAACTGCGCGTGCTGGCTGGATCCTAGGTAGCTCTGAAGGCATGCGTGGCGCGCTCTGGTTGGACATCGCCGTCCACGTAGCTGGTGACTCGGCCCGCGGTTTCTGTCCCGAAGCACTGTCCGGCTCTATCTCCTTCGTCCATTTGATACACACTCGATCAAACGGCTCCCCGTCATCGTCCCCGATAGAATGATCTCGTGATCGTCCATAGTAAAACCCAAAGATCTCAGCCTAGACTCAACCAAATCACCTCGAGTTTGGTCCTATGGGCTCATCTAATTGAGACGAACACATCCATACGGTAATCATGCAATTAAATTAAACCTAATTAAATAGAGAATCGAAATAGGCTCGGGATGAGGTGAGGTTTTATACCTTTTCTCTAAGAAGTGAATCTTCGATCAGAGGGACTTGGTACGCTANGTAAATTTAAGTAAAAATTTTCAATAATAAAAGTTAATTTTAGAGAGTAAGATATTTGGTATAAGAGAATAACACCATGTTTTTCTATTTTAAGTAAAGAAATTTTTATTTTTGAAGTATTAAAAATATTAAAGATTCTTGTAAGAAGAAAAGAATTAAACCTTATGAAATCCTTAAGCTAATATAAATTTGTTAGGTGAAGAAATGTGAAAAGTTTTTTACTTTAAGAAAAGTATAATGAAGTTCAAAATCATTAAAGGCTATCCAGATAAAGTAATCCTTAAATATATGAAAAAAAGAGAAAAAAAATGAAAAAAAAAGAAAAAGGATTGAAAAGGATCCTGAAAGAAAAGAAAAGAAAAAGATAATATGAGGAGAAGCTTGAGGAGATGTCTAATTAAAAATTGACTTCACTTGAATCAACTTAAAGAAGAATGCTTAGCTACATTTTCTAAACTTATATTTGTGTATTAACTTATTTAATAGTAAAGCTTCATGAAGTTCTTTTTCATATAAATACTCTAAGTGACTTTAATATGACAATTTGTATTTTTTCTTGAAAAGAAAAGAGAATCAGAAATCTTAAACTTGATTGTTGGATATTCTTATACCTTTGGTATTAACTAGAGTTGTTCTGAATTTTTCTTAAGTTATGTTATTATATTTAGTGGAGTAAAATATGGGAGTCTAGAAGTTAAATTCTTTACCATAAGTCGTATGTTTAGTAGTAAAGGAGTTACTTGAGGAAAAGTAACATGTAAATTTGGGGGATTTTTATACAAAAAAAATATATGCATTTTTAGACCATATTTTATACTCATATTTTGTGATAATACACTTTAATGGAATTTATTTTAATGTTTTCTTATAGGTTGTTGAATTTTAGGACTTGGAGCAAAAAGGAAGCAAAAAAATGAAATTTGGAGTCAAAATGGAGAAGTTGAAAGTTTGTCCGGCGCCGACGACACTGTTTGACAGAGAACATCGAATTAAATTACGAACCGCTGGCGCCGACGGTGTCAGTGTCGGTTCAGACCTATTTCTAGAAGATTCAACAAATTTTATGTTTTTTGAAGAGTTTTTGGATGAGTCTATTGGAGAACCAACTCTAGGTTCTATTTAAGGCCAAATTAATCAGAAAATTGGCTCCTTTTTGTCATTCTTCGCCACCATTCATTCTCTTACATACCATACACTTTTCCATCTTCATTCCACGACCATTTTGGAGTCTATTAGTGATTTTTCTTTAATAATTTAGAGTTTTTGTGTTGAGATTAAGTGTGAATCTTTCTCTAAGAGTGTTGGAGAAGGAGAAAAGTGAAAGATTTTTTCTTCCTAGGTTTCCTAGGAAAGGCTACAAGGGATTTGCTTTGAGAAAGAGTTTCAGATAAGTGTTATTTTTTTATAGTGTTGTATAAACTTTATTTTATATATGAAATTTTTGTTTTGTTGTATCTTTTTCATGAAGTCTGAGTAGTTTCCTTTATCTTTCGCCCTACTCTAAGATATGGTAAAATGAAGAGATAATATCGATGTGTCAATGTTAAAATATAAAATAAATTGTGAAGATTTTTCAACTCCAAACTTATATTACTTTTCGATTTAGCCAATTGAATTATTAAAATTTGTTGTGAAACATATGATCCGGGAAATGAAGTTCGAGTTCTACAACAGAGTGAGGATCACATTTGATCCGTTGAAGGAGAAATTTGTTCATGGAATTAAGTGTAAATAAATAAGGAAATATATATTGTTGGGTGTAGAACTGGAGATTTTAGGGTGACAGACTAAAATCCTCAATTTGGTCTTAGTGTTTAAGAACTAAAGTGAAAGTTAGCCTTCAGTTGAAGGGAAGTGGGAGCTCTGGAGTGGGAGCCATTATCCTCCTAGCCTAGCCACGGATTTAGGGACTAAATCTAAGATTAGCCAATGATTTTCTATAACACTGTATCAAGCTAGAGAATTGAAAGAGATCCTATTTAGCAAAATACATATTAAACCATTTATCTCATCTCATTTTACCAAAATCTCATTGTAGTGGGAAAGATGATTTTTCACATAAGAAATCTTCATCACATAACCATAGTTTAATAGTTTAGTAGTTATTGTTTAAACTTTGCATTTCAGTTTTGCTAGTAGTTAAATAATTTAGTTCTGATAATACCTTAACATTTTAAATTAGTAATAGTAATTTTATTTTACTTTGTGTGAATTTCCTAGTTAATTTATCAATTCAAATTTAAACCTTCCCTGTGGGATCGATATTTGGGGCTTAAATAGAAAGTCTTTTATTACTTGATAACAATACGTATACTTGCGTAGAATCCTAATATTAATTGCTTAAATTTCATATTTATAAAATACTACATTAAGCTTTTGGCGTTGTTGCATAGCGGAGTCAACTATATATATTTTGCACAACTATATTTCATCGTGGATCACTCTGCTATATAATTTAAGCCCTAACTTGTTTTAGGATTCCAAGGTTGCAATTCATTATGAACTAAATCCTCACATCTTTCAAGCTATTTGTGTGACCGCCTCATGCCCTATTAATAAAATTAACAGGATGTAACATTTAAATAATTCTTCTTCTTAAAATTGAAGTCGAACCAAATGATAGTCTGGGATGTCACCGAGGTTCTTCTTAGAATCCATGACATCCCCTAGTTCTTCTTCCTTTGGATTCCAAAATAAAATGTTCTAAATTTGAGTCATTCCCATTTCACAACTCTTTGTCCGATCTTTTGAAAAAGTCCTATCTCTTTGAACTCCTTGAGACAATATTCCCTGATTTTTATCGAGATTTTTCTTTGGTGACTTCAGTTATCTTTGATGTAATTAACTATAAGAGCTTTCCCTTACTAAAAACTTTTAAGAGCCCATCTTAAGATAAACTTATTAAATTTTTTGTATTAATTTGAGAAACTTGTTCGTAAAAAAAATGGTTTTTCACAGACTTAAACAGATGTCATAAATTCTTTAGTTTATTTAATCGAGTCACACTAGTAAGTAGTGTGTCTAACCTCGGTGTAGATGCATTGCTTATGGTGTTAGGCTAATTTATTTAAACTACTGAGGATATGAGATCTGTGCGGACTCGTATTTTCAAAAATTAAAATACTAATTTTTTTTAAAATTATATATATAAATTAAATTAAACATCTTTTAAACCGGGCATCGGGACATCCATTCCGATGACCGACAATTTCTAGCGACTCCACTGAGAAATGGTTTCTCTCTTCATTTAAATCAGGGAATCTTGTCTTCATGGATTGGTAATGTTTCCATGTCTCTTATGGTCCAGAATACCCTTCTTTTATTGCCATGCTTCACCCATTTCTCTCTTAGGTAAGTACGGTCAACACTTTCAGACTTTAGGACCATATGTTTAATCACCTTTGAACAGAGAGGTTAAGGAATTTTTTAAGACTTAATCTTCGTGTTGGGTCAGACCCCTAATAGGTGTGTTGGTGGACTAGTTCCTCTTGGGCATTTTTGCTTTGTGAAGTTGGTCCCACACTGGGTCCTAAACCTTACTTTTCTCCTTGTGTCTTTCCGAGTTTGGTTTGCCACTTTGCAAATTGAATCAAATTGTTGTGTCCTTTGTTAACTTTTCCATTTTAATTAATTAAATTCCTTTACTTTTAATTTACTTTACTAAATTTTAAAAGTCTCCACAAACTAAAATTAAAATAAAGACTTGCCCAGTCTATAGAGTGACCCTTGTTAATTTTTAGTGTTTGCACTAGAATTACAATGTATTTTCCAAAATAACTAAGCTTAGGACTTTATTTTTGAAGTTACTGCAATGGAATTCCCAATGCTCACTTTCTCTTGCAAACTGCCAACCAGCCTCAAGGCCTGTAATGTTGCTCCCACTATCAAGTTTGGAGTCGGATTCAATGAAGTTGAAGTCATGCTCGGAAAGGCCCCATTTGTTTTCATGAAAGTTACTGCTAGAAGTATAGGAGTAGTCTACTGATTTTGAACTGAATCGCTTTCATGATTTACCTTCCTAGAAGAAGATGAAGACTACTATTAGCCCGACACCAGTTAAGCTCATTGTTCCCTTGTCTGCTAAAGGGAAGGAAATTATGATTGTTGAAGATACATTTTGAGGATTTACCAACCCTCCATCAGTATTTGAATTTGGATCTAGCTCAAAGTTTGTGCAATTAACCCAGTCTCAGAGAAGAAATTGCAGTTGAAGGATTCTGAAGGCTACTAAAGCCCAAAATTCAGAGAAGGTATCTGATGATGAGATTCCTGACCAGGAGGAGCATGAATTGCTTGAGAGCTCTTTACTTCTACAAGGGAGTAGTTTTAACCCATTAATGGACACTAATGGGTAAGAAAGTATTCAGAAGATTGCTTCTGCATTACCGTTACTTCATGGTCATGATGAGGAAATAGAGAAACACACTTCTATCACTAAAGTCCGTACAATATTTCAGATATTGGTTGTTAAAGAAAGGTGTTCAGTTGTTGATCTATTTATGTGAGTGGAATGTATGATATCCCCCTAAATGAAGAAAGAAATTTTGAAGGATGTTAAGGTTGCCCGACATTATGAAAGATCAGCTAAAGTTTTACCAACTCACATTCTCGTGAGATTTTGTCTAAGAAGTCGAGTTGATACTACCGCCACTACCATCGATTTTGTTACCACTACTGCTCCAAGATATGCAGGACATCGACCAGCCAAGTCACATCTGGGTCTGAGGATACTACCACTTGTTTCTTGTAGGAGTACCCAAAGAAGGAGAAAGTAAAGAGGTCACCCGGTACTATATTTGGTCTGCACCGCGGGGAGCATGCCTCTCTCTGACACACTGATGCCTCTATTGAGACACCCTATCTCAAAAAATCATTATTAAAAAAGATGGTATGGGTATCCAAGGTCACCATAACAAGACGGTTTAATGTGAGTCGCAGCTACAGGAACAACATGGAATTGAGATTCTACTCAAAAGCATTCATGGGCTAGTAGCTTACATGCTTAAGGGACTCACAATCAAGTCCTTCGAGAAGATGCTATGCAAGGCCAACAGTCTACAAGAAGAAGTCAAACATATGGATTCCCAAGAAAATTTAAAAAATTCCAAGACAACCAGAGTATTTTAGAAGAAGTCAGGAGCAGTAGCAAAAGTTGATAAGGGAAAGCAGCCGATAAAAATTCAGGCAGTGCATTCTCATCAGAGTTTCCAGTAGTTGTCATAGCATATTTAGCCTTAACAGCAGATACAATAGTATGACCAGTCTAGCTAGCAGTCATGCTAGGGAGGACCATACCAGACAGATGGTAGTTGGGTTCCGACTCTTTCAGAACAGATGAAAATAGTATATTCTTTAACAGATGAGGCAGTGGTGAAGATGTTGAAGAACTCAATGAAGAAGCCCGATTTCAGATTGTCAGAACAAAAGAAGCCAGAAGAAGCTGACAAGAAAGAGCATCCCAATTTCTACCCTTATCACAAGATATTGGGACACATAATAGAGGGTTGTTTCAATTTTAAGGATTAACTCAAGAGGAATTTTAAAGAACGAAATATAAATATCCCAAAAGAATATTTAAAAGAACCTGAAAAAGGTTCTGTAAATATGATTTCCGTTGAGCAAATTACTCCGATAGATCCGTACTCAGAGAAAGATGGATGGATCACAGTTTGGAGCACATCATCCAAGAAGATACTGGATCAAATTTAGACCTCTTTAGTGCAGGAAGCCACCCAGAGTCTACAGCCTGCCCACCCCAAGATTGAGATTTTGCTAGAGAAACCGCAGCAACCGGAGAAGGAGAAGAACGTTATCAAGAAAACTGATAGCACCGGGGGGTTGTAGGATAGGGTCTGCCTTTGTTAGAATGGATGTCTCAGATTTGGGGAAGAAAATTCTCAAACCCTTGACCATATATGATTATATTTTTCCCCACCGGGGTCTTATGAATATAATGATTATGATTTCGGCTACATTCTAATTGCTTCTAGTGATAACGTACATGGTTTTGGTCAATCTAACTCTCATCTCGATTCCCAAATTGATCCTCAAATTGTACTTAATTGTATTCATATAACAGATGTTGTTGATATCTTCTTCATTGTATTCATGTAACAGGTGTTGTCGATATCTTACGATAGCACCGGAAGTGAGGAACTAGTCCTCGAGTACCACGGTACATCGCTTGCCATCAGCCTGGATTTTTTTAATGTAGAAGAGACACCTGAATTTTTGCTAACAACATCGCAAGAGGAAGAAGAAGACATTACAGAAATAAACCTAAGAAGTGGGTACTACCCCCAAAGACAGCTCCAATGGATAAAGGAAAAAAAATAGTCAGTAGAGAAGAGCTACCTACACCTTTGCCAGTGGAAGAGACACATAATCAAGTAAAGATTGAAGGTCTTTATAAAGTGGATTATAATGTTCCAGCTCATATTAAGAGGTTGTCGGCCAAACTAAGCATCTACGAGGCTCTAATCCTGTCAATAGTTACATCCTTGCTTGACCCAGAGATTTGCTTAGCCCAATTGGCCAGCACATCGTCGAATGAAGTTTGTTCATTAAAGGAACAACTTGGGATAACCTTCACAGATGAAGACTTGTTGCTCGACACCATTGACCACAACTGACCGCTCTACAACTCCATTAATAATTACAAATTTGCGTTATTTAGAGTTTTGGTAGACCCGCAAGCGTCACTCATCTTAATGAGTCTACGGACGTTGACATATCTAGATATTAAGGCTCAAGAGCTTGAAACAGATAAAATGATGTTAAGAGGATTTAATCAGAAGGGAGAAAAAGCCCTTGCATAGATCACACTGTTAATGAATGTTGGAGAGCTAGTAACAACCGCAAAAATTTCATATCATTGAAGTAGAGACCACTTTCAATGCTTTACTTGGATGATCATGGATTCACAAACATAACATGGTTCCGTCATATCTACACCAGTGCATCAAGTATTTCAAACAAGGACAACAACACTGCATCAAAGGAGATTTAGAACCGTTTTCAGTTCATGAGATAGGCATCCACGAAGACGCCGCCTACTATGCACCTCCAAAGAAAACTATCTTTTCTCTTTAAGTTGTGCCAAATAAGGTGAAAAATACAGAAAGATCGCAAGAGTAGGCCCATTCAACTATGCTTCAACGATCTACTATTATTTCTTCACAACGAGCTGGTAGAGCTTCTTTTAGTCCGTACACCCGAGATTGAGGTCGGGGATGTGAACCAAGAAGAACCAACACAATTGTTGAACGGACTAGGCCAATCATCTGTGTTTACATGGAAGAAAGTTTCGATGATGAAAGCTCAGAGGAAGAAATAATGAAGACAAAATAGAAGAAACCTCAATTTGAGATTTCCTTAGAAGATGTGGAAAAAAGTGAATATGAGTCAATGTATGATCAGATCAACCACTACGTGCACGCCATGACTCTTACTTAAATCCACCCTCAAAAGGTTGAAAGTTTAGAGGTCAAGGAAGTCTATGCCATTGGTTCAAAGCCGATCAAGTTTTACTGTGATTCCCCTTCTACTAATTCTGAAATTTATGTAAACTTGGAAGAGGATTCTAATGAATAAAAGGAATTACCTTTTGGTTACTTTTCTCCATGTGTAAAAAAGTTAATTCAATAGGGATATGTGTCAGAGCAAATGCCAAAAAATAAGCTACAACTTTTTGAGAAATTTTGGAATGTTAACTAATTTGAAAGAAGTTCTCAGATTTTGTATTGTAGGACCACTCGATGATCCAAATTTTTGTATGGTTGTTACTAGCAGATCGGAAGAAGATTGCCTCAATTTAGAGGATGACTCTGAGGATCAATTGATGGATGATGCTCTACCAGAATTTGAAGAAGAAATTAAGTCAACGGTGAATGAATTGAATGAAATTAACCTCGGGACTTAGGAGCAACCCCACCTAACTTTATAAGTTCTCTGTTCAAAAAATAAGAATCCAAAAAAGTGATAAAGTTATTGTCAGAATTTAAAGATTGTTTGGCTTGGAGCTATGTTAAAATGTTAGGGCTGGCAATAGACGTTGCAGTTCATAAACTTGAGGTGGACAGAAATATCACCCTAGTAAAACAAGCTCCTAGAAGGATGTGCCATGAGATAGAGTAACAAGTCATTGCTAAAGTAAAAAGGTTAATGAATTCTAACTTTGTGTGAGCAGAGCAACACCTCACATGGTTAGCCAACATTGTGCCACTTAAGAAGAAGATCAAAAAAATTTTGTTTGTGTCGACTTCAATGTTTTAAATAAGGCATGTCCAAAAGATGAGTTTCTGTTACCTATACCAGAATTAATGGTGGACATCACATCGACACATGAGATTTTCTCTTAAATGGATGAATCATTAGGCTTAAACCAAATCAAGATGGCTCTAGAGAATGCAACACTTACAACAGTCAGAATACCGATTAGAATTTTTTGCTACACAGTAATGTTATTCAGGTTAAAGAAAGTTGTGGTAACATATCAACAAGCAATGATGAAGATCTTTGATGACCTCATTCATAACCAAGTGGAATGCTATGTAGATGATTTGGTCATCAAAATTAAATAAAAAATAGACCATTTGTAAGACTTAAGGATCGTATTTGAATGAATACAACAATACAATCTCAAGATGAATCCCTTAAAGTGTGCCTTCGGTGGCATCTCCGGGAAATTTCTAGGATTTGCCGCCCTCCATCAAGAAATTGAGATCGATCCAGATAAGATTAAAGTAATCTTGGAAATGCCTCCTCCCAAAATTTTAAAACAGCTGCGTTCCTTCCAAGGAAAGTTGGCATAACTGAGACATATTATTTTTAATCTCTTGGGTAGGTATCAGCCCTTCTAGACATTAATTAAAAATGATTTCATACTTATTTCGAAATAAAAATGCCAGTGGGACTTTAAGGACGTTAAACAATATTTAATGGCACCTCCTATTTTGGCAGCCCCTATCCCAGGAAGATCTTTGATACTTTATACTGCGACCTTAGACAACTTTCTCAGAGCCCTGTTATCTCAGGTCAATGATAAATGTAAGGAAAATACACCCTACTACTTGAGTCGTCATTTAATACCGACGGAGGTAAAGTATCCGCTTATTGAGAAACATTGTCTAAGTTTAATTTTCACCACCCAGAAGCATAGACATTACATGCTTTCTCATAAGGTTACCCTTATTTTGAAAAATAATCCATTGCAATATTTGATGACCCAACCAACACTTTTCTGACATTTAGCAAGATGGTCAATGATTTTATTATAATTTGAAATAACTTTTGTTCCCCTCCGCGCTATCAAGGGGCATATTTTAGCAAATTTTCTCGTATCACACCCACTTCCAACTGGGTCCCTCTCAATGATGAGCTACCAGATGAGCATATACTATAAATAGAACCGTCCAATGCCATACATTGGGAAATGTACTTCAATGGAGCTTCATCTGCCAGAATGGATAAAGGAACAGAGACAGTTATACCAAGCAAAGTAAGAATTGATCTAATTTTCATCACACCAGATCAGGGTAAGTTGAGATTCTCCTATCACTTCACAGAGCGATGCACAAATAATGAAGTAGAATGTGAAGCACTGATCACCAGATTGGAGTTGACAGTCTCAATGGATATAACAGGCATTGTCATCTTTGGTGACCCATAACTCGTAATCCAACAAGTTGCTAGACAATATAAGATTTTGAAGCCAAGGCTAGAAGACTCCATTGATACACAATGAAGTTGTTAGAACATATCCCTAATGTGACCCGATATTGGATTCCTCGAGGAGATAACGCTCATGCCCGAAGCTCTAGTAAAACTTGCTAAGGAATTGGCATGTCCAGCGGAGAATTCTATTGAAATTACAACACAAGGATGTTAGGTTTTGTCTTAGATCGATCTAGACAATCTGCACAAGCTCGAAACAGAAGAAAAGAGAATGATTGCAGTTGCTTCCATTAACGAAGATTGGCGCATGACATTGATAGAATATTTACAAATAGGAAAGCTGCTAGAGGACAAGTCTGAAGCATATCACATCTCAAGAAGAGCTATGTCATATGCCCTAGTGGGTGATGTCCTCTGCAAAGATCATTCGATCATATGTGGTTGAGACGTCTGAGCAGTGCGAAAGCACAAAATATCGTCAAAGAAGTACATGTCAGATTGTGTGGAGCTCAGCAGTCAAGTCCAAAGATGAAAATGAAGATTAAAAGACTCAGATATTATTGGTTAGAAATTATATTTAATTATATGGATACAGCTAGAAGGTACCACCGTTGTCAACTACATGTGGCGATATTACACCAACCTCCAAATGTGCTACATCCAACTGTTGCCTCGTGGTCATTCAAGTGTTGAGGCATGAACATAACAAGTCTAATAGACCCTCACTCCTCTAAGGGACACAGATTTATTCTAACAGCTAAGGATTACTTTTATAAATGGATAGAAGCAGTGTCATTACGAGAGGTTACAATACAGCTTGTTCTCTAATTCTACAAAAGTCAAATTTTCTACCATTTCGGTGTTCCCCAATGAGTAATTTCTGATAATGGGACATCCTTCAAGATCACAAAGATCAATAACTTTGTCAAACAACATGGGATAGAGCTGAGATACTCTACAATTTACTATTTCAGAGCAAACGGGCTGGCCGAGGCCTTTAATAAGATGATCATACTAATTTTGAAGAAGATGTTGTACAAAAATAAAAGAGGATGGCATGATAAACTGTTAGTAGCTTTATGGGCCTACAGGATGATATTCAGAACTCTCACTCAATGTACACCCTACGCACTTGTATATGGGTCTGAGGCCGTACTGCCTTTACAAGTCCAGATACCATCTCTCAAAGTCAACGTCGCCAATCAAATTACAATGGAAGAAAGTGCAAAGCTCAAACTTGAAGAATTAGAAGGTCTTGAGAGAAAATGATTAGAAGCACAACAAAACTTGGAGCTCTACCAAGCAAAGATGGTGCAGGATCATGGTATATTGGTTCGCCCGAGGGCATCCAAAGTTGGTGACCTCATACTCATTCTCAAAAAACCTATTCTTGCACACTGTGAGATAGGAGGAAAATTTGAACCAACTTGGGAGGTACCATTTGTCATAAAGAAGATCTATTCAGGAGGATCTTTGTCGGCATTATTTCAGGTTGGTTTGTGGGGTTGCCCGTAAGAAACTATCGGCCACTAGAATCAAAATCCCGTCGCCCGCTTTGGTAGGACGTTGAAGTATGAAATCAAACTGACCTCATATTTTTCATAGTTTAAAATGAAAGAGAACTGTACCTTAAATCTTGTATCTATCTCGAAGGATAAACACAAGACTTGAGGATGAGGCTTGATCAAATAAACTAAGGAAATTATGACATCCGTTTGGTCTGCGAAACCTTTGTATTTGCCGACAAGTTCCCCTATCTAATATAAAGGATTAAATAGGGTTTATATTGAGCTGGGTTCGGACATGCTTCCTATAAATATT
Organism: Phalaenopsis hybrid cultivar; assembly: GCA_002079205.1. Classification (NCBI taxonomy): domain Eukaryota; kingdom Viridiplantae; phylum Streptophyta; class Magnoliopsida; order Asparagales; family Orchidaceae; genus Phalaenopsis; species Phalaenopsis hybrid cultivar. The sequence continues at coordinate 20,105 of JXCR01074940.1, read as the reverse complement.
TAATATAAAAGATTAAATAGGGTTTATATTAAGCTGGGTTCGGACATGCTTCATATAAGGGTAAGCCCCTATAGTTAATTACATCCTAAATGACCAAAGTCACTTAAGAAGACTCTCGATAAAATCAAGAAATCTTATCTTCAGGGAATTTCGAAGGGTAGGACTCTTCGATGAAATCGGATGTAGAGGTGTGAAAGGGGATTGGTCCAAATTTGGAACATTTTATTGTCGAATCCAAAGGAGGAAGAGCTAGGGGAAGTCATGGATCCAGAGGAGAATCTCGGTGACTTCCCAAGCTATCCTAAAGTTTGGTTTCTGCTTTGAGGAGAAATATTTAGGTGTTTCATCCTGCCAATTTTATTAGTTAGGGCTTACATCTGTTTGAAATGATCACACAAATAGCCTTGAAGATGTGAGGATTTAGGTCGTGACAAACAACAACCTCGGAATCCTAAGACGAGTTAGGGCTTATATTATATAGCAGCGCTGTACAAAGGCCTAAAGATAAGGTGAGGATTTACGTTGCATAAGCAAGAAACCTCGAAGTCCTATGGCTTTTTTGTTTTATGTCTAAGGAAGGAAGATTGGTTTAGCTGAGGAAGACAGGTTATGTTGTTGAAGATGGTTGTGTTGCCCACCATGCTAGCTCTAACTCCTGCTCGACGAGTTTAAGTTATCTAGTGTGTCAAGTTATAATTTCAAATCAGGTGGCCCTATGTTTGAAGTTTTTCAAATTTTATCGAGGGCATATTAAAGTTGATTAGAGTGACACCGGTTAGGATCCTACGGTTCCCTCGTTCCGGCATCACAATTTTCTATTGGATTCACTTAGTCCAAATGAACTTACTAAACTCAACTTAATGAGTTCCATAATTTCATTTAAGCCATGGAAAGCCTCGTTAGCAACCGTAGGTTATCTCCTCCGAGGGATTCCTGATCATCCGATAGAGACATCTTAATTTAGTTGAAGCTGTAGTTCTGTGTGATGTTTGTGATTAAATTTTGAGTTATTTTGTATTTTGCATGTTGTGGAGGTGAATTTTATCTTGGTTGATTTTAATTTTGATTTTGGTTATGGTTTTGGTTATGTGGCTATCCTGATAGTTTCAGTTTTCATGTAGTGTGAAATCGTTGTTTAGCATGCAAATTTGCAAGTATAAATGTACAGTATGAAAGTACAAGAAAGGCAATACTGAAAACTGTAAAAGTGTACCTGGCGAGTCTTCTCGTTCCACCACCTGAAACTTAAAATGCATGTTAGGGCATTTATGAAGAGCCAAATTTGCAGGTATAAAAGTACAGTATGAAAGTACAAGAAAAGCAATGCTAAAAAAAAAAATCTGTAAAAGTGTACCTGGCGAGTCTTCTCGTTCCACCACCTGAAACTTAAAATGCATGTTAAAATGTACCTGGCGAGTCTTCTCGTTCCACCACCTGAAACTTAAAATGCATGTTAAGGCAGTTTAGGAAGAGCAGGAAAGGTAAAATTTTGGCAATTTTCCTAACCCTATGTCTATCTTGGTGAGTCCTTAGAAGTTTAATTAATGATGATTTCATTGAGCGAAGAATATTAAGTTTAATAGGCCTCTGAGGTATCCAACAAGTTAGGAGGGGGAAGCAGGTTCATGCCTCCCTCTCACCAACTGGTGAAAAGCCTCGAGTCCATTTAAACTTATTATGTTGCTTAATGGTTCATCCTGTAAATACCCTTATTACTCAGTGAGCACTTATGTCTCAATTATCCCTAAGAATAGGGTAATTATCACTTGTGATTCAATTTAAGAATTATGTAGGTGAAGACCCTTAAAGGGGCAAATTAGTGTAATTTGAACACTTAGCCAAATTTTTAATCCTAATTGGGCTTAGTAATGTTTCAAGGATGCTTGATATAATTATGTTTATTTCTCTAATCATTGTTTAGTTAATTTTTGATTTAGCCTAAGTCACCACTGAGCCCTTAAGATCTAGGTGAGTGTCTTAATTATTTTTGAAAAGGGTTAAACCATAGGTGGTCTTGATTCATAATTTGGATTTTATTTGAAAATCAAGATAGGGGTATTAAATTGATTAATTATTGACTTCAAAAGTTATACCCCTAAGTCCAGGATTATTTAATTTTAATAAACTTTCAAATCTTAATAATTTAGACATTTATTAATCTTAATTAAGAAAGTGAGATTGGTTTCTACCAGTTAAAGCCCTTTGTGTTTCAGCATCAAATAAATTGATTAAGATCAGAGGTTACCCATTTTCCCTCCTTGACTTAAGCCTAAATGTTAATTAAGGCAAAATTTCAAAAATTACACATTTGCCCCTAAGGCTTTAATACCTCATAATTTGTCAAATTCAATTCAAATGACTTTAAAATTTTTATTCTACCTCATTCATGGGTCAATTAGGACATCAGAGGAGAAAATGTGATTCTTGAATATTTAATTTAATTTATATAATTATTTTCATGCAAAAATAAGTTTTTTCAAAGAAAATTCTTAACTTGACCAAGGTAAATTCTCATCCCTTAAAATTTTTACTGGACGTAGACCTAGACTGAATAAGCCTTTGAACCAAATTTCATAATTTTTTGAATTCTCTGTGATTTAGTAGAATTATTTTAAGTTCTGGGTTATTTAATAAAAATAAAATATTTTAAGTGGTGAAAAATTAAGTTTTGTATTTTTGAAAAATCTCTCTAAGGTCAAAGAACCCAGAGGAGCAAATTTTATATTTTTTTTGGTTTTTTCTTTGATTTATTAGAATTATCTTAGTAAAAAAGTCATTTTCAGCCTTTAAAGATTATTTTTAAGCTTTGAAATTAACTATCTTTATTTGAAAAATCAGGAAAAATATTCTAATTTTTCTTAAGTGATTAGGAAGCAATTTAGAACATTTTCATGAGTTTTATTATTTTTTTTATTTTATAAATTTTTAATTATTTAAATATTTAAAATAGGCTAAAAACCAAGTTTTTATTTTTAAAAAGTACCCCTGATCACAGAAAAGTCAAAAAAACTAAATTTCATTATTTTTGTTTATATTTTGATTTTTAAAAATTATTTAAATGTTAAGAGTGGTATTTATCTTTAAAAATCAATTTAAGTTATCTGATTTTTATAAAAATCATTCACAGAGAACTCAAAAAACTAAGTTTCATAATTTTTTGAGTTATAGTTTGATTTTTAAAAATCATTCAAGTGTGAACTCAAAAAACTAAGTTTCATAATTTTTTTAGTTATATTTTGATTTTTAAAAATCATTTAAGTGTCAAGAAACTAAGTTTCATAATTTTTTGAGTTATATTTTGATTTTTAAAAAATCATTCAAGTGTTAAGAGTGGATATTTATCTTTAAAAATCAACTTAAGTTATCAAATGAACTCAAAATATTTTGAACTTTTTATAGTGAGTTCTCTAGATCATAAATTTATCTTTAAAAATCAATTTAAGTTATTAAATGAACTCAAAATATTTTGAAACTTTGATGACTATCTTTAAAAATCAATTTAAGTTGTCAAATGAACTCAAAATATTTTGAAATTTTTATGATGATTTTTCTGGATCATAAATCACAGTGGAGATTAAAAATTAAGTCATTTAAATGTTTAAATTTTCCAAAATTAATTATCTTAGTGATTTAGTGTTCGTAAAATTTAACGATATTTTAAATGGTGAAATTATTTCCAAAGGTTTCTCTAGTCATGGTGGACCTTCCAAAATTTTTTTAGGATTTTCATTATTTTTTCTCTAGTCATGGTGGACCTTCCAAAATTTTCTTAGAATTTTATAATCAATATGCTAATTTTCATGGTATTTGCAAAATTTAAGTGCATTTTAAATGACTTGACCCATAAAATTATTTCCAAAGGTTTTTCTAGTCATGGTGGACCTTCCAAAATTTTCTTAGGATTTTATAATCAATATGCTAATTTCCACGATTATTTTAAAGAAATAATGTGAAATAACTTGAAAAATATGGGTCTCTATATAGAAACCTCCTCTGACTTTGGAAAAATCAGAGAATACTTCCCCTGATAGAGGCTACAACATATCAAAATTCCAAGCAAAGGTAATGAGCTAATATGCATGGAGAATCAAATGATCCCAAATAGTGCTTAATTAATTAAAAATAAAATATGCATCAAATGGACCTGAAATTTATTCCACATTGTTCTCTTCTGTTCACTGAGCAAGAGGGTATTTTTATTTTATTTTTTTTATTTTTCTACACAAAGTTATGGATTTTCTAAGTTAAGGGTATTTAAATAAATAGGAAAAAGCACTATTTATCTATTTAAACAGCGCTTTTCTACACAAAGTTATGAATTTTCTAAGTTAAGGGTATTTAAATAAATAAGAAAAAGCCTTTTTTATCTATTTAAATAACGCGTGCTGACTAGATCCTAGGAAGCTCCGAAGGCATGCGTGGCGCGCTCTGGTTGGACGTCGTCGTCCATGTAGCTTGCTGACTCGGCCCGCTGTTTATGTCCCGAAGCGCTGTCCGGCTCGATCTACCCCGTTCATTTGATACACGCTTGATTGAACGGCTCCCTGTCATCATCCCCGATAGAATGATCCCGTGCCTATCCACACTAAAACCCTAAGATCTCAACTTATACTCAACTAAATCACTTTGGGTTTGATCCTATGGACTCATCTAAGTGAGACAAACACATCTATACAGTCTAAGGTACCATGAAACCAAGCTTAAGTAAATGGAGAATCAAAATAAGCTCGGGAGGAGGAGGTTAATTGCATGAAATCAAGCTTAAGTAAATGGAGAATCAAAATAAGCTCGGGAGGAGGAGGAGTTTTATGCCTTTGCTCTGACAAGGGAGGCTTCAATCAGAGGTGCTTGGCACATTCATCAGGGTCCAAGAAGGCTAGGGATTGAGTCCCTGGTCTTGGTGTAAAGCCTAGGTATGAATTCAACCAAGCTCGATTTCAGGTGTTGATCTGAGAAGGGAGGCTTCAATCAAAGGTGCTCGGCACGTTCGTTGGGGTCCAAGGAGGCTAGGGATTGAGTCCCTAACCTTGGTGTAAGGCCTAGGTATGAATTCGACCAAGCTTGATTTCAGGTGTTGGTCTAGAGCTATGGTAGAGTCTCTGTGGAAGGGGGATTTGATGGGGCTTTAGCTTTCTTCACTATTGTGAAGGTGTGGGTGAAGTTAATTTGTGTTTTATGGACTGTGGAGGTGTATTGGGTTCTGTCCTCGTTTCCAACAAGGTTTCAAGCTCAAAATTGAGCTCTAGCAATGAGAATGGGTGAGGGAAAATGGTTGGAATGCACTGAGGGGATCTTAGGGAAGCTCTGTGTGAAGTTTGGAGAGGTATCTCTAAGGAAATTTCAGCACTTTTTTTAACGGCCATGGAGGTGGCCTTTTATAAAAATTGGGTTATGGTGGCTGTCGTGGCCAATTAGGAGGTGTAATGTGGTGCTTAGGTGGAGGGCAGAGGAGTTCCATAGTTTGATTTGGATGAGCTGGCCTCTAGGTTTGATTTGGGTGAGGTACCGTGAGGGTGGCTCTCATTTTTGGGCTTTTCCGGCCACTAGGTTGGTCGGCTAGCCAGGGGGAGGTGGCTAGGAGCTCAAGGAACCCAGAGGAATCCATCACAAGAATTTAATGCAAATGTGCTTTGATTTGGCAAAGATATCTTAAGCATGTGCATTTTTGGAAATAAGATCTCTTAATTTGGGGGACCTTTGGTCCATGGCTTGATTTAGGTGATTTCATGGTGTTTGGACTGGTCACTAAGTCCAACTAATGATTGTAGTGGAGTTAATTTGGTGGCTTTATGGTGGTTAGGTCAAATTTGGTGCATGGGTTCAAGTGGGTGCAAATGACCAAAACTTGGGTTTGGACTAGGTTATCCATGTTAATTGGCCAAAATAATTGTTGTATTTGGTGTAGATGATCATAACGAACAACTTTTGTGAAGGATGGAAGTGGAGTCCAACTGAAGGGTCAATTTGAAGGAATTTTGTACTTTAATCAATTTGGTCAGGTTGAGCTAGGCTTTGGTCTAGCTTGGGTTAGCCTTGGGCTAAGTCCAAATTGATTATTTTAAATGGTAAATAGGGACCTCGTGAAGAGTTTTCAACATGAATTGGATGCCAATTTGGAGGTTAAGTCAATCAATTAGGTGAAATTTGGGGACTTAGCCAATTTGGGGCTAAATTTTGGAATTTTGGATTTATGCCAAAATCAAATGGATTTAAGACTTCACCAAGGCCAATTGATGGTTGATTTTGATGTATAGGAATGCTATAAATATTTTTTAACATTAATTGAGGCCAATTGACTAGGCTATGGGTTCAATTTGGTGAAATTAGGTCATGTGGTCAAAATTGGGGTTTTGACCCAAATCAAAATTTAGCTCAAATCATGTACCAATTGAGCTTGTATTTGGTTTAGTTTGGTTATATCCAAAGTGAATTTGAGTTTAGGATTGGAATTGGGGTCAATTAAGATCAAATTGATGGACATTTGAGTTGGATTTGGGGAAATTTGAGTCTTTTAAAGGATAATTTGGGAATTTTGGTTAAACATGATGAAATTGGGTCATGTGGTAGTTGAGAGAAATGAAATTGGGGGTATTTAGGGTTTATTGGAATTTTCTGAGAATTTTTGGAATTTTTGGGATTTTGAGCTATGGAGGGGTATTTTGGTAATTTGGGGGTGTTTTAGGGATAAAAGGCCAAGATGGGTATTTTGGTAGATTTGAGGTTCCAACCATCACCAATAAGCCATGGACCAATGGAAACCTCATTTTTGGTCCTCTACATAGTGGTCTTAGCTAAACCATAGCCCTAGGGCTTGTAGCTTTAGGGGACCATCTACATGAGTATCCTAAAAGATCAAGGGATCTATGCTAGAAATTTGAGTTCAGGGTTGTGAGTGATTGTGGGTGCAGATAAGTTTAGTGAGTGCCTTAGCTCCAGACCAACACCCAAGGTCAACCCTAAGGTCCGACTCATCTTGAGTTTCCCCCATAGTGACCCCACCTACTAAGTATTTAGAGGTTGACAGCAATATGTGGAACTTCAAGTTGAGTGGAGAAGAGTTTGGAATTTCTACTGGTGAGGGTTCCATGTCTAGTTTTCTAGGAATAGTCAACAGGAAAAGTCCTATGGCTAAACCCTAGGCTACTAAAGAGGAAAAATTAAACCTCAACCAAAAATGAGGTCAACAATCTTACCAACTGATGAATTTCTGAGGGGAAAGACATATGTTGTCAGTTAATGGCTGATATTTGAAGATATACTACACAACATGAAATTGCTTGAAATGAATCTTTTGAAAATGTTGCTTGTTCTTGGGTTGTTTATTTGGCCAGCGTCTGTGACTGAGTCCAAAGTTTTGTAATAAAATTAACCTCAATAAAGTGAAATTTTGAATTTTCTACTTTAGTTTTCTCTATTTTTAATTTTTGAATTTTCACTAAATTAAATTAAATAAATAAAAAAATTACATTTTTCTTAATTTAAAACTTGTTTAATAACAAATTTGTTATTTTTCTTGTTCATGTTGAACTTCAGTGCATTGATTTTTTTCTATTTTCTACAAAAAAAGTATTGGGACAGAAGCTGATTTTTTTATTTTAGAGACAACTTGAATCTCACACTAAATGAAGAAAGAGTAGCCCAGAGCGGCATCATAGACTTTGACTTGGACTTTGGTTAGGTCAACGTTGACTATTATTGTCCCCAGATGAGCATAGTCAGCAACTGAGAGACAGAAGGATTGTCATCACTGCTCAGAATTGGTACCAAAGAAGTCTCCTCACTGAAGAGGAAGAAAGCAGTAACACAAAAACATCCAATGGAAGGAACAAGCCATTTATCATCCATTATTAGTGCATTGACAGGAAATTTATTCAGTGTCGATGAAGAAAGAGTGCCAGATGCACTGCTTAGAAGGACACAACTCTGTAATGCCAACTGTCGTAAGATTAGAGCTTTCTTACGGCATGAGCAAAGACGTATAAAAGAAGTAGAAGCGACACTTACCCCGATTCCTCATGGGGAATATTATGACCAATGCATGAGGGAAACTTATACCAGTTCGAACATCACGGAAGATGAGTTAGAGATTGTCACAAAACAGACACTGTCAAAAATTCCATATGAGCATTGCAAAAGTTGCCCGATGTGCAATGTTGAAATTCCAATACAGGCATCAACATCAGGGGCATTTGTGGAGTGCCCAGGACGTAGTGTTCTCCATCTGGAGTGTTACTACACCTTTGAAGAGTATAAAGCTGCCAACACAGGGTGTCAGGAGGGCGCAAACCCAAATACTAAGTCATACATCCTGCTATATACAAAGCTAGTCAGACATGGTTTCCAACAGATATTGAAATGAGTAAGCGACCCCAACTACCACAAAGGATTCCTACGGCAGAACTAGAAAGAATGAACAAAGTCAAGAAGAGAGAATTTAAATTTTGTGAAGAAATTCAAGGAAAGTTTGTCAACGTCTTGGAAGGTCTGGAACTACATACAAGAGTTTTACCTGAAAATGAAGAGAGGAGGATGCTCGATTGCATATTTAACTTGAGGGACAGAGGTTGAGCCAGTTTGTTAATGAAGAAGACATACTCAGAGCCCCAAAAATGGATGAGGGGCAAGGGACAAATTACAATTCAATGTGGTCGCTGCTACAACTTTGTAAAGGATAGGCTAAGGAAAACCCTCGATTATCCTAAGATACAATGAGGTGGATCCTCTGCCTTCCGAGATAGAAAGGATGATCAAAAAAATGGTCACGTTGCGCATACTACCGACAGACTACATCCCGAACAACTGCATAATCAACATTTCTGATGAAGGCGATTGTATTCCTCGGCATATTGATCACCATGATTTTGCAAGGCTCTTCTGCATGGTGTCCTTCATGAGCATGAGCAATATTCTATTGGAAAAAGAAATTTATGTCATTATCTATCGAGAATTTTGATGATCTGTTGAGATTCCGCTGCCAGTGTGTTCAATTTAAAATTTAAAAGGAAACAGAGTAGAACTAGCAAATGATAGCATGATGCCTCATGGGTTCTGTCTGGACCCAAAATTGGAAGAACTGTAGTTATATGAGGTATGAGATAGTTGTACCTCTAAGTGCACGCAAAAAGAATTATTGTCTTGGAGCATGGCTTAGAAGATCAGCTTGATTAGGAGTTCGCCACAGAGGACAAATAGATAGCTTCTTGTCACTTTTTTTACTACACCATGATATGGCAGAAATGATATGAAATGTTTCAGATGTATTCAGTATTTGTATGTACTCAGCATTTGATGCTTCAAAATGTATTCAACAAGTTGTCTTTAACATCTTTAACATGCATTCAATTTGTAACACATATTTGTAGCAGTATAAAGAAATTTCTTTTAGAATTCAGTATAACTGTTAAATTTCCATTTTTGTGCAATTGATAAAGAGACACAGAACCATATGTTGGTTCAAAATTATAATTAATAAAGAACAATAAAACAAAAGCCTGATAATAAATTTTAAATAAAATTTTTGAAAAAAAAATCAATCAATGAAATTTAATTTTTTTAAAAATATACATTGATAATTAATTGTGATAAAGATAACAAGAAAAATGATAAGTTTAATGAGTTTTTTCATCCCAAGTTTGAGGTTTCTCTCTTTTCTTTTTCGAAGCACGAATGTCCTCGTCTGCACGAATTTGTCACAACCTCCATGGAGTATCACACTCCTCGTGAAATCTCAGCACTTGGAATCAGTACTGGAATTATGATTCCCACAATATTTTAGAAGCTGAGGATGTTATATTTGATACTGCATTGCTTTAGGAGCCCTTCCTATCGCAATCTTTCAAACAAATCTTTGATATAGCTATAAGGCCACCTTATATGGAGTAAAGCATACTATTCTCATCTTTTGAGATCGATATAAGACCACCTTAAATAGATTAAGGCATTTGATTCTCTATACAAATCTTCGAGATAGATATAAGACCAACTTAAGTGCAGTAAGGCATCCTATTCTCATATATCGAGATCGATATAAGACCACCTTAAATAGAGTAAGGCATCTGATTCTCTATAGAAATCTTTGAGATCAATATAAGACCACCTTAAGTGGAGTAAGACATCCTATTCTCATCTACCGAGATCGGTATAAGACCACCTTAAATAGAGAAAGGCATCCAACTCTCTACACAAATCCTTGAGATCGATATAAGACCACCTTAAATAGAGTAAGGCATCTGATTCTCTATACAAATCTTCGAGATAGATATAAGACCAACTTAAGTGCAGTAAGGCATCCTATTCTCATCTACCGAGATTGATATAAGACCACCTTAAATAGAGTAAAGCATCTGATTCTCTATAGAAATCTTTGAGATCAATATAAGACCACCTTAAGTGGAGTAAGACATCTTATTCTCATCTACCGAGATCAGTATAAGACCACCTTAAATAGAGAAAGGCATCCAACTCCCTACACTAATCTTTGAGATAGGTATAAGTCCACCATAAATGGAGTAGGGCATCATATTCTCATCCTTCGAGATTAGTCCAAGGCCACCTTAAATGGAGTAAGACATCTGATTCTCTACAACCATCTTCAAGATAAGTATAAGGTCACCTTAAATGGAGTAAGGCATCCTATTATCATCTCTTGAGATCGGTATAAGGCCAACTTAAATGGAGTAAGGCATCTGATTCTCTACCTGAATCTTTGAGATAGGTATGAGGCGACCTTAAATGAAGTAAGACATCCTATTCTCATCTTTCGAGATTATTTTAAGACCATCTTAAATGGAGTAAGGCATCTGAATCTCTATACGAATCTTCAAGATAGGTATAAGACCACCTTAAATTGAGTAAGGCATCTTATTCTCTTCTTTCGAGATTGGTACAAGACAACCTTAAATGGAGTAAGACATTTGATTCTCTACACATAGCTTTAAAATAGGTATAAAGCCACCTTAAGTGGAGTAAGGCATCCTATTCTCATCATTCGAGATCGGTCTAAGGCCACCTTAAATGGAGTAAGGCATCTGATTCTCTACACAAATCTTTGAGATAGGTATAATACCACCTTAAATGGAGTAAGGCATCCTATTCTCATCTTTGAGATAGGTATAAGACCACCTTAAATGGAGTAAGGCATCTGATTCTCTACATGAATCTTCGAGATAGGTATGAGACCACCTTAAATGGAGTAAGACATCTAATTCTCTACAAGAATCTTTGAGATAGGTATAAGACCACCTTAAATGGAGTAAGACATGTTATTCTCATCTTTTGAGATCGGTATGAAACCACCTTAAATGGAGTAAGACATCTGATTCTCTCCCAAATCTTCGAGATAGGTATAAGACCCCCTTAAATGGAGTAAGGCAATGCTAACTCTGGTTCTTTGAACACATACTAGGAGGATTTGATGGATGTCTTGAGCTATGATATATAATGAATAAAAAGTAAAAAGTGTTGAGCCAATCAATTGGACATCTTACAGCTGTGACTTAAAAAATTGATGTCAATAAGAGTTACTCTTGTCCTAGAACAAACACAAACATTGGATTATCTGGTTGTGGGTTCATTTCTTATGGTTTTTTTATGGGTATGTTTCCAAGGCATTTCGATCTGATCTTGCTTTAACAATAGTGAGCTATCATGTGAAGGTTTCTTTATGAAAGTTTTCGAAGTCCTTTTTAAAATTCTTTATCTATTTTGGGTATTTTTCTTTCTTTCTGACTCCACTTTTCATCGAATCATTTTCATGATTCAATAGAGATTTGTTTGGAAAAAGAATTATATGACGACAATAAGACAAACTGGCGATTCCAAAGTTACAAAAGAAAACGAAAACACTTATGCTCTATATTTTATAAATAGGTGGTTTGTAGTATCTATTAGAGATTTTTTAGCTCTTCTCTCTCGACTCATATTCTTATAAAGAGTTATCTTTCCCCTTTTCTCTTTCGACCCCTCAAGAACAATATTAAAAATGGGTTGTAAAGCCCGGGAATACACAAGTTTGCCTCAATGAGAAAAATGTATGTCTACTCTTTCATTTCTCTCCCTCTCTCTCTATTTCTCTCTCAAGCTTCTTACAACTCAAATTCTGGGGCATGCTTTATATGACAAATTTGGATTCAACAAATAGATATAGTCATCAATTACATGAAAATTTTATCAAATTCATTGTTGTTTTTTTTTTTGTTAATTTGTTTCAGTTTTTGTATTTATTTTGCACATCCTATGTACATTAAATTTGTCTATATCAAAATAATTATATCGATTATTGTCCTACTTAAAGAGGTAAATCTGTTGCGAACACTATCACCACGACAACATCTTCATTTATAAGTAAGATGAAAAACAATGGTTGTCTTTCAATATTCTTACCCAAAATAAGATCACAATTAAGCTTGTTCAAAAAAGCTCTTTATTGGTGAATAACCCGAATCTTTTCATTAGTTAAGCAAATGAGCTTAACATGAATATTTTGTTTAACTCAATTTTTAATTGAGCGGAACACGAACAAAAAATTGTTCGTTCATTGTCGAATCTTTTATATTCAAAATTATTATAGAATAATTAATAATATTTTTTTTGTATTTTATTATTAAATTTTTTTTGCCTATTGAGAGAGTGCTGAATATTACTATTTTTAAAAATTATTTAGATAATATAATTATATATATATATATATATATATATATATATATATATATATATATATATACATATAAGTTTAGGCTTTCGAGATGTAAATATATAAAATTAGACTGTGTATGTAAATGTTGCTAAAATAATAGTTCGAGCGACCAGAAGACTGATCTCGCGGAAATATTATTGTGTAGGTGCCCAATCCATACTGTCAAAAAAATTTGAGTGGGTCTTACTCTAATAACAAAAAATAATAATAAAATAGTGTATTTCAGTGCCCCAGATTGGACACTTGACACAAATTTGTGTCTGGTATCAGCACGCAATAATCGCTCATTCTCATGCAGTTCAAGTTAGACCTACATCGGGAACGACGAGAAGTGAGGCATGAGAAAGACTTTTTTAAAGCAAAAGCTTTAAGCACCCAAATTATTTTCACTAAAAATAAGTTTATCTTAATAATAACAAATTAAATTATCATATTAACCAGTAATATGAGTTGCTCTAACTAATTAAATTGGAGCATAATGCGAGTCTAACTCAAACAAATGACTTTGAGCATAATAGGAATTTACTTCGAACAAATGACTTTGAACAAAGTCAAAAACAAAGAAACAATCCGTGAGTCATTTCGAGTGCGAGTCAAACACGAACAAAAAAAAAAATTTTAACTAGCAAAACATTAACAAAAAAAATTTAATGAGTCAAACACGACACGACCAAACCTTCTGACTCCCTCACCCCTAATTCTCAATGTATCCTCAAGTATATTATATTTACTTTAAAAAGAATTAAAATAAATGTGCAATCAATAAAATATTACATTAGGCTTATCTTAAAATAAGACTTATCAACTTATGACCGAATTCAGATTCCCAAAATTCACATCCGAAATTTTCCCTGAAAATAATCCTTCTCTATAATGTCTAATTTGGATGCAAGTTTCTTATTGTTCATTGCAAAACTTGGAGGGGAAGTTGTGGAACAAAATCATCTCAAATTTCCACTTTTAATCATTCAGCTTGTTCATTTTAAAAAAGGGATTAATAGACGATGAGATTTTCAGGAACACATGCAACAATGTTTGATACCTTGCCAAAATCAGAGATACGAGTTTTTTCTCTTTTCTTTAAAATTGCATAGTATTTACAGATGATATAAAAAAAATAATGATGTTTGTTAAGAAAAACTGGTGCATTCACTTGCATCCACCAAAGTCTCATGTTTTTACATATCTAACAACTAAACATTTGTATTTTCATATATTACCACACAATAGTTTCGTATTTACATCTCTATCAACAAAAGTTCTAGTGATACCGCTAAACCACTCTGTTACGTCAAACTTTTTTACTTCTCCATCACATTTTGTTTTTAACTCTCCACTTCTTCCTCGGTTCTCACCTAAGCTCATCCCCTGCCACCATCACAACTTCGATTCTCACTTTCAGCGCAAAGCGCTGAAGCTGCTACCGCAACTTGTAGAAAAAACCAGCAGCAGACTTTCTTATGTCCCAAATTCATGTTGGGAGATCTGCGATGGTAGATTGAAAAAATAGCAATTTTTCGTAGCAGGAGATTCATCACATGCACAGATAAAAGAAATGGACCAGAAAGAGAATGATTTTAGGTGAAAAACACAGAGAAGTGAAAAAACCTTTGTGTCTAGCCTAGTTAAAGTAACCCATTAATAAATTTTAAGTACGTAAGTGATCCACTTGAAAATTACCTATTTTCTATGTACATTTTCTGCTCAATTTTTTAACATATTATGCTTTAATGAAGGGTATTTTTATGCTTTTTGGTTATAAGTGCAAGAAAAAGAGTTTATGAGCTAAAATGAGCAAAAATACAGCAAAATTTATCAAAATGGGTTAAATTAAAGAAAAGTACCAAACCGGCCGAAATGGTGCTTAGGGGCTAGGATCTAGTGCTTAGGCACTAGATGTAGAAATTGGCTGCGCAGTTGGGGGCCTAGGCGCCAAAGTTATTTTCTAGAAGATTCATTAAATGAGGCCAAATTTTGAGGAGATGTTTGAAGCAATCCTTGGCCATTTTCGAAGCTCTATAAATATGGATTAATTCCAAGAGGCTAGAGGAGTTTGATCTATTGAGTCTCATAGTGTGTGAGTGTGTTAAGTGTGTGAGATTTTTTTTGTGAGTCTTTTTTGTTTCTGGAGTTTGTGAGTCTTGTAAGTGCTGTTGGAGTCAGAAAAGTCAGAGAACTTTAAAGGAGAGCTTGGGGGAACATTACAGATAAGTATTTGTATCTTTATATTTAAGTCTTGTACTTTGGAGTGAAATTTTATAAAAATGTTTTGCTTTGTTATCCCCGGCTTCGTGAGTAGTTTTTTTTCTTTCTCCTTGCAATATGCAGTAATTAGGTAAGTGATTTTAATTTTGTTTAGAACTTCTATTATTCCTAAAAATTGCGATGATATTTTTATTCGTCCTTCATTTACTTTACAAATTGGTCACTTGTATTATTAAAACCTATTGAGGAACTTAATGACCTAAAAGGGCTAAGATTTTTTAACTTGTAAGTATCAAATTCTACCATAAAAAGAGCAGTTATGATTTCTTAAGGGGGGTGCAAATATATATGGAGATAAAATTTGATGGGCGTAGAATTGATATTTCTAGAGTGACAGACTAAATTCTTTTATCAATTTAGTCTAGGGATTGGAACTAAGGTTCACTGATAGATCCTATTGAGAAGGCACAACTGATAATCTAGGAGTGAGAAACTAGAACCTACCCAACACTACTATACTAACCGACACCAACTTTAGATTTGTCAATGTTATTTGCACAATTTGAAAAATTAAAGAATAGGTATGGTTCTATTTATCACAAAACCACATTTAGGTTTCTAAACAATTTTGAAATCCTATACTGATTATGAATTATTGGCAAGGAGAAAGTCTCTTTTTATATATAGTCTAAGTCATTACATTTACTTTTACTTACATACTGTAGAATTTAGTAATCTTAATTTTCATCTTTAGATAGTTTCTGCAATATTAGGTAAAGTTTTCTTAAAGTAAAAAATCTTGTATTTCATTTTATCATTTTCTTATTTTTGGCTTCCTCATGGGATCGATACTGGTTTTTTAAGAAAACTATATATTACTTGAAACGATATGTATACTTGCATAGTACTTCTATTGAGAAAAATATTTCTTCTATCATATTACATTTGTTCTCGCTGGCCACTAAATATAATTTGGGTCAAGCTTTTGGCACCGTTGTCGGGGAAGCGACGAAAACATGAAACTTTAAAGGAAATATTCTTTTTGAAATGTTCTTTAAAACTTTTATTTTGATTACTAAAAATTTTAAATTTTACTTACTTAAAATTTTCAAAAATTATAAAAAAAAAATTTCAAAATTTTGAAAATTATAAAAAAATTACAAAAAAAGAGAAAAGAAAATATAAATTTATTTTATATGGATTATTTTTTGTATTTTATTTTCTAAATTTTACTTTATGTATGTGAAGTTCAAGATTTGAAGGTTTAGTACCCTATGATTCTGAATTAAAGCAAACCATAAAAAGAATTTAAAAGCAAAAACAATTTCACAATTTTAAAAAAATGGCAAACACATCACAAAATAACATTGAAACTTTTATTAATGAAAATGAACATCAAAATTTACAAAGACCTTGAAGGTATTATGCAAACCCTACAGTAGATGAAATCCATTTAAGTATTCAAATTCCTGCTATAGGGTCTAACTCATTTGAACTGAAACCTACAATAATACAAATGGTGCAAAATAATCAGTTAAGGGAACACCAACTGAGGGTCCTAATTTACATCCTGCAAGTTTTCTATAACTTTGTGTTGCATTCAAATATGATGATGTATCAAATAATGCGATTAGACCTAGACTTTTTCTTTTTTCTTTAAGGGATAAGGCTAAGATGTGGTTAAACTCATTAGCACCTGAATCTATTAAAACTTGGGGAGAAATTGCACAAAAATTCCTTGCTAAATATTTTCCTCCTTAAAAAAATTTCCAAGCTTAGCGAATGATATTACTTATTTTATTCAGTTTGAAGAGGAGTCAATTTATGAGACATGGGAACGATTCAAGGAACTCCTTAGAATGTGTCCACATCATTCTTTACCTGACTTATTCAAACATTTTACAATGGGTTAATAAGATCTCTTAGATCTATAACTGATGTTGGTGCTGTAGCATTTTTAATGTCAAAATCATTTGATGACGCTCACGTCTTAATTAAAGAAATGACCACTAATAATTTTCAATGGCCCTCAAAATGGGTAAATCCTAAAACAGTGGTTAGTATTCATGATAATGATGCTTTTACCATCTTAGTAGCTCAAGTTGTTACATTTTATAAGAAGTTAGATAATTATGTTATGAATTTTTCCCAAATACCTCAAGCAAGTGAAGAAAATTTATTAGGGCAAACCAATGATTCTCAATCATTAGAAAAATTACATGCGGTTGCTAATAAACCAGTAACCCATATTCAAACTTTTTTTAAACCAGGTTGGAAAAACCACCCTAATTTTAAATATTCCAGATAAGTATTTGTATCTTTGTCTTTAAGTCTTCTACTTTGTATTAGAGTTTTATAAACATGTTTTATTTTGTTATCCCCATGCTTCGTGAGTAGTTTTTTTCTCTCCTTGCAATATGAAGTAATTAGTAAGTCATTTTGATTTTATTTGGAACTTCTTTTATTCCTAAAAATTGTGATGATATTTTTATTGGTTCTTCATTTACTTTACAAGTTAGTCACTTGTATTGTTAAAACATATTGAGGAACTTATTGACCCGAAAGGGCTAAGATTTCTTATTTTGTAAGTATCACGTTCTGCCCAGATTACCCACGATCGTTCGAAGTGGGCTGCAAATAGATAGAGAGATAAGATTTGATGGGCATGTAATTGATGTTTCTACAGTGACTGGCTAGATTCTTTTATTAATTTGGTCTAAAGATTGAAAATAAGGGTCACGGGTGAAATAAGGGTCACTGGTATGTCTTATAGAGAGGGCACAGTGGGTAATCTAGGAGTGAGAGACTAGAACCTACCCAACACTACTATACATGCCGACACCAACTTTTGATTATTCAATATTTTTTGCATAATTAGAAAGCAGTAAATAATATGTATGCTCCTATTTGTCACAATACCACATTTAAGTTTCTAAAAAATTTTGAAATCATATACTTATTATGAATTATTGGCAAGGAGAAAGTCTCTTTTTATATATCGTCTAAGTCATTGCATTTACTTTTACTTGCATATTGTGGAATTTAGTAAACTTAATTTTCATCTTTAGATTGTTGTTGCAACCTTAAGTAAGGTTTTCTTAACGTCAAAATTCCTATATTTCATTGCATTGTTTTCTTGCTTTCGGCTTTCTCGTGAGATCGATATTAAGGTTTTTAAAAAAAATTCTATATTACTTGAAACGATACGTATATTTGCTAGTAACCTTAGTGAGAAAACTATTTCTTTAATTTCTATCATATTACATTTGTTCTCACTATTCGCTAAATATAATTTGGGTTAAGTTTTTGGCATGTTAAAGAACATAAATATCTGTGTAATTGCGGGTCAGGTCAGTAAACCCGCTATTCTCTTAAGCTAGAGAAAATAGAATTATAATGTTGATGTATAATGATAATTCGCCAATAATAGTTTTAACGGGTCATAAAGACCGTAGACGATTGTTATGAAGGCAGTAGTTCACCGTGAATGCTGTAAATGGTGGTTGTATCGGTGGCTACATCGCTAGTTGCCGTAGAGGTCGAAGTTGGGTCATGGTAGTAGTTAGTTATGTAGGTTTTAGGCGGTAGCTTCAGGAGCGTTAGTTCGCCGCAATGATTATAGTTGAGAGCAATAATAGTATTTGAAGGCTGCAAAGGTCAGAGATGGGAGCAGCATGAGCTATAAGCCGCATAGGTCGTAAATTGTTACATAGGTCATAACTTAGCTATATTAATGTCTGTAGGCCACAAAATGCCAGAATTGAGATTTGTATAAGCTGTTAGCCAGGTAGGCAATAGCTAATCACATAGACCGTAATGGTGAGCTGAAATAACGTCTGTAAGCCAAGATTTGAAACGATGTGAACGGGATGGTGATTTTGACCGGATCACCCTGAATCACTCTTTATCCATAAATGTTGCTCCTTTTTCCCGATTTTAGGATTTTGGCAGATTGTTCATGCGTCGAACAGCTTCAATTCCCGTTAGCACAATTGATGGAGTCAGGAAGAATGACGAACTTATCGAAGGAAAACCAGTGAAGCTAAATTTGGGTACAAAACTGGCGCGAAGTCAATTCCGCCCAATTTGCAGTGGGAGCTTCCGGGCTTCGCACTGGACGTGAGAGCCAGAGCTGTAAAGGCGGCAGTGTATGAGATCAGCTGAGCATGGCGGAATTAACTGAGGGTTAAAAACGGAGCATGACGATGAGGCAAACAAGTTTGGCAAGGTTTGACGAGCAATTTGCGGTAAAATTAGAACTATAGGTGTTTGATATGTAAAATCGGAACTATTCCGTGGTATGTACGTAAATTCCTCGTGAATGCATCAAACATTCGGTGTTCGACACGCAAACACGTAAAAATTATGTGGTATCTATCGCTCTTTTTTTTTTCCTTTTCTCATCTACGTTGGAAACAGGTGCGTGATTAAAAAAAAAAGGCCAGAAGGTCGCCCCTCCTAACTCCTAAGTATCAATCCTAAGCCTTTCTGTAATAAAAAAAGTCTGATGCTAGGGCAAATCCTTTAAAATATGTTTCTCAAATTAAATTATTATCATTTTTTATTATAATTTTTTATAATATTTTTTTTAATTAAATTTACTTTACAGTATTTCCTTCCATATTGCTTGCATTATATTAATTATTCTGAGGTGGGGAGCAGCCTAAGCCTTTTCAAATTTGAATTTTAACTTAACGGGGCACTTATTTTAACTCGGCTCAATTCAAAAAATTCGAACAAACTTGACTTAAACATTTAAAAAAAAGTGGATGCTATATTTTTCCACATTTTATAAATTTATGATTCAATATATTAAGTTTAGTTTTTTAATATAAATTATATATTATTACTTTTAGCTCGTTGAATCTTTCTTTCCAAGGGGATGAGTTATTTAAATTGCTTTTCCATTCACTAAGTTTCAACTTTCATGCGACTCATAAGTGAATAATATATAAATATCACCATCAGAATATTGTTAACTTGCGGTTGCAGATCAGAGGAAGTAACAAATACTCATATTTATGATGGGATAACACTTATCTCTTAAACTTAGGAATGTCTTGGAAGGTTGCAAAGACGTTGGACGGCGCCACCTCATAGGTTAGAAAATTGTTATGAACTTTTTCTTTAAAACGAGAGTCAATGAAAGATAAAATGATAAATATTTATCAAAATTTTTCACATAGAAAAAGTAAAGATCAAAGCA
>JXCR01074902.1:0-17613 GCA_002079205.1 Phalaenopsis hybrid cultivar | reverse complement strand
GAAGAACTAGGGGATGTCATAGATCCGAAGGAGAACCTCGGTGACTTCCCAGTCTATCCTATGGTTTGGCCTCAATTTTTAGGAGAAATTTTTAATTGTTTCATCCTGCCAATTTTATTAGTTTAGGACTTACATTTGTGTGAAACGATCACAANGGGAATGGCTTAAATTTGGAACATTTTGTTTTTATTATCCAAAGGAGGAAGAACTAGGGGATGTCATAGATCTGAAGGAGAACCTCGGTGACTTCCCAGTCTATCCTATGGTTTGGCCTCAATTTTTAGGAGAAATTTTTAATTGTTTCATTCTGCCAATTTTATTAGTTTAGGACTTACATTTGTGTGAAACGATCACACAAATAGCCTGTAAGATGTGAGGGTTTAAGTCATGACAGACGAAAGCCTCAAAATCCTAAAACGAGTTAGGGCTTAGATTATACAACAGAGCTGTACAAAGGCCTAAAGATGAGGTGAGGATTTATGTTGCATAAGTAGAGAACCTCAAAATTCTAAGGCTTGGTGGTTTAATTCTAAGGAAGAAGTTGGTTTAGATGGGGAAGAGAGGTTTTGCTGTTGAAGATGGCCACTCTACCAACAGTGGTAGCTCCATGCTCCTTGCCGTGACGAGTTTGAGTTTTTTAGTGTGTCAAGTTATGATGTCAAATCAGATGGCCCTACAGTTTTAGTTCCTTAAAAACTTTATGGGGGCATGTTAAGGTTGATTAGAGTGACACCANTTTTTTAGTGTGTCAAGTTATGATGTCAAATCAGATGGCCCTACAGTTTTAGTTCCTTAAAAACTTTATGGGAGCATGTTAAGGTTGATTAGAGCGACACCAATTAGGATCCTACGGTTCCCTCATTCCGACACCACTATTTTCTTTTGGATTCACTTAGTCCAAATGAATTTACTAAACTCAACTTCATGAGTTCCGTACTTTCATTTAGGTCGTAGGAAGTCTCGTTAGCAATCATAGGTTACCTCCTCCGAGGGTTTCCCGATGATTCGATAGAGACATCTTAATTTAGTTGTAGTTGTTGTTTCGTATGATGTTTGTGATTAAATTTTGAGTTGTCTTATATTTTGAATGTTGTGGCGTTGAATTTTATCTTGGTTGATTTTAATTTTGGTTTTTGTTTTAGTTTTAGTTTTGTGGCTATCCTAGCAATGTTGGTTTTCATGCAGGATGAAATTGTTGTCTAGCATGTAAGTTTTGTAAACATAAAAAGTATAGTATGCAAGTACAAGAAAGACAACGTTGTAAACTATTAAAAATGTACCTGATAAGTCTTCTCGTTCTACCACCTGAAATTAAAAATGCATGTGAGAGCATATTATATAAAGTGGAAAAGTAAGGTTTTAATAATCTACCCGACCCGAGGTCATATCTTGGTGGGTGCCTATTAATTTGATTAAGGATGATTTTTGTTAAGCAAAGCATATTAAGTTTAGTAGACTTCTAAGGTATCCAACAGATCTGTAGAAAGAAGCAGGTCCATGCTTCCCTCTCACTGCATGGTGAAAAGTCTCGAGCTCTTTTTAAACTTATAATGTTGTTTAATAACCCATCATGTAAATACCTTTAATGCTCAATGAACATTGATGTTTCAATTATCCCTAATAGTAGGGCAATTATCACTTATAATTTAATTTGAGGATTATGTGGGTGAGACCCTTAAAGGGGCAAGTTAGTGTTATTAAGATACTTAACAAATTTTTTAACTTGGGCTTGTAGTGTTTTAAAGATGTTCATTTTTTAATTATGTCCACTTTTCTAATCCTCATTTAACCAAATTTGATTTAGCTTAGGTCACTACTAAGCCCTTAAGATTTTGGTAGATGTCTTAGTTATTTTGAAAGAGACTAAATTTTAAGTGATGATGATTCATTTTTTTTGAAAGTCATTTGAACATCAAATAGAGGTATTAAATTATTGAGTTATCAGATCCCAAAATCATACTCCTATGTCTAGGATCATTTATTTTAATAGACTTCCAAATTTTAATAATTTAAGGAAATTGCAAATTTATTCTTTTAATTAAGAAAAGTGTGATTGGTCTCAACCAATTAATCCCTTGTATTTCAATCATTCAAATATGTTGATTAAGATCAAAGGTTACCCATTTCCCCTTTTGACTTAAGCCTAAATGTTAATTAAGGCCAAATTTCCAAAATTACACTTTTGCCCCTAAGGCTCAATCACTTCATTATTCATCAAATTTAATTTAAATGACTTTGGAATTTACATTCCACCTCACTCATAGGTCAAATAAGACATCAGAGGAGAAAATGTGATTTTTCAAATTTTAATTTAATTTATATATTTATTTATATGCAAGAAATAGAATTTTTTTAAAGAAAATTCCATACTTGACCAAGGTTAAACCTAATCCCATGAAATTTTTGTTGGAGGTAGACTTAAGCCAGAGAAATACTAGGACCAAATTTCATGATTTTTTTGAGTTTTATTTTAATTATTAGAATTATTTCAAGTTCTGGAGTATTTATTGATTATTAAATATTTTAAAAATGGAAAATTAAGTTTAACATTTTTATTAAATCTCTCTAAGGTCAAGGAACCCAAATAAAAAAATTTTACATTTTTTTTTAATTTTTCTTTGAATTGTTAGAATTGTTTTAGTGAAAATCCATTTTTAGCCTTTAAAACTATTTTAAGCTTCAAAATTTAATATCTTCACTTAGAAAATCAAGGCAAATATTCTAATTGTTCCTAAGTGCTTAAGAAACAATTTATAAAATTTTCATGAATTTTATTATTTTTATGATTTTTATCATTTTTTAATTATTTAAATATTAAGGAAAGGCTTAAAAATGCAAATTTTATTTTAATTATAAATTTATTTTTAGAAAATTCCTCTGAGCACAAAGAACTCCCAAAACAAATTTTTATAATTTTTTGAGTTATATTTTAATTGTTAAAAATTATTTTAGTGTTGAAAATGACATTTAACTTAGAAAATCATTTTGAGTTATCAAATGAGCTCCAAATATTTTGAAATTTTTATGGAGAGTTTTGAGAACTTCAAATTGCAATGGAGATTAAAAACTAAATCATTTAGATATTTGTGTTTCCCAAAATTAATTTTCTTTGCATTTTAGGATTTATGAAAATTATATGGATTATTAATCACTTAGATCATGAAAAATTTTTCAATGGTTTCTCTAGCCATAATAAACCTTTCAAAATTATGTTGGAATTTTCTAAGCGACATGCTAATTATTATGATTAATTTACGCAAATAAGAGACATAAACTTGATTATTATGGATCTCTGTCTAGAGATCTCCTCTGACTTTGGAAAAATCAGAGAATGTTCCTTAAGACAGAGGCAACAACAAGCCAAAATTTCAAGCCATGTTGAACTTTCTACATGCATGGAGAATCAAAAGACTTAAAATAGTGTTTAATTAATTAAAAATAAAATATGCATCACATAAACATAAAATTATTTCCACATTATTTTCCTCTGATCACTGAGTAAGAGGGTATTTTTATTTTATTTTTGTGATTTTTCTACACCAAAATATGGATTTCTGATGTTAGGGATCATTTTTTAATTTATTTAATTCCCTATTTATCTATTTAAATGTGTGGAGCCACCTCATCCTAGGTAGCTCTGAACAACTACGCGACATGCTCCCATTCGTTGTACTTTCCACCTTGGCATGCCACGAGGCCCACGGTTCACGCATCGAGAGTTCATCCGGTTAGATCTCGTTTGTTGATGAGATAAATGCGCGATCGAACGGCTCCCCATCATCGTCCCCAAATAGGTTAACCCATGACCATTAACATTAAAACCCTAAGATCTCACTCATTTCTCAACTAAATGACCTCGGGTTTGATCCCATGGACTAGTCTACCTGTGACGAACACATCTAAATGGTAAACATTCCATTAAACTAACCCTAATCAAATGAAAAATCAAAATAGGCTAGGGAAGAGGGGAAGTTTAATACCTTTGCTCTGAGAAGGAAAGATTCAATCAGACGTGCTCGACACGTTCGTGGAGGTCCAAGGAAGCTAAGGATTGAGCCTATGGTCATGGTGAAAGGTCAAGACCTGAATTTGATCAAGGCCGGATTTGGGTGTTAGTCTTGAGCTATCCTAGAGGCTCTGTATGTGGGGGATTTGATAGGTCTTGTCTTAGTTCAATGTGGTGATGGTATGGGTAAGTTTAATTTGGATTTGGTGCACTGTGGTGGTGTGGTGGAGAATGTCCTATCTTCGGTAAGGATTTGAGCTCCAAAATTGAACTCCTGCAAGGGGAATTAGGGCAATGGAGTTGTTGGATTGCACTGTGGAGGTCCCAAGGAAGCTCAGGGAGTAATTTTAGAGGCTATCCTTAAGAAAATTTTTAGCAGGCTTTCATGGCCAAGGAGGTGGAGGTTTTATAAAAATGGATTAGGGTGGCTCTATAGAATGATGCTTATGTAGAGGGCAGAGAAGCTCTAAATTTAAAATGAGATGAGGTGAACTCTAGGTTTGAATTGGGTTTGGATATCTCGAGGGTGGCTCATGTTTTGGGCTCCTCCGGTGACTAGACTGGCCGGCAAGGCTAGGGGAGGTGACCAAGAGGTCAGGAGAGCCAGGGGAATCTATCAAAATAATTTATTTGGGCAGGTGTTTAGTTTTGGCAAAAATACCTTAAGCTTAAGCAATTTTGAAAATAAATCCCTTGATTTGGGGATATTTTGGTCCATGGCTCATTTGGGTGGTTCCATGGGGTTTATCCTAGTCAATATGGTTCAAAATTTGGCTGTGGTGGCTTTGCCTTGACCAATTTGTCTAGATTAGGTCAACTTTTGGTGAAGGGGTCAATGTAGGTCAATTTGTCTTAAAGTGTGTTTGAGTTAGTCTAGCCATGACTTTGAGCCCAATTTATTGTTCAACATTTTGTAGATGATTGTAATGAATATTTTTGGTGAAGGATTAAAGTAATTTTGAGTTCNAGGTCAATTTGTCTTAAAGTGTGTTTGAGTTAGTCTAGCCATGACTTTGAGCCCAATTTATTGTTCAACATTGTGTAGATGATTGTAATGAATATTTTTGGTGAAGGATTAAAGTAATTTTGAGTTTAATTGGAAGCTCAATTTGAAAGATTTTGAGATTTTGGTCAATTTAGGCATGTTGGACTAGACTTGGGTTTTGGTTGAGCTAGGCTTGAAATTTGGATCAATTGAATGGTACAAATGATCAAGGGAGATTTTATGAAGATTTTTTATGGAATGGAGTGGAATTTTGGGGCTAAGGCAATCAATTTGGTGGAATTTTGGGACATGACCAATTTAGGGCAAAATTGGAGATTTTTGGATTTGGGTTAAAAATAAATTAAATTGAGGCTTCACCAAGGACAATTAAAGGTCAAGATTTATTTTTAAGAGTGTTATGAAGAGTTTAGGATTCAAATTGAGACCAGTGGAGTAGGCCATGAGATTCAATTTGGTGGAACCAAGTCATAAGACCAAAATTGGGGGTTTGACTTAGATCAAAATTGGGCTTCAAGAATGGGCTAATTAAGCTTCGATTTAGTTTAGATTGATAATATAGAAGGTTAATTTGATTTTATNTGGGGGTTTGACTTAGATCAAAATTGGGCTTCAAGAATGGGCTAATTAAGCTTGGATTTAGTTTAGATTGATAATATAGAAGGTGAATTTGATTTTATAATTGAAATTGGGGGAAATTGGGACCAAATTGATGGACATTTGAAGTAAATTTAAGGAAATTGGGCCTTTAAAGGCAGTTTGGGGGTTTTGGTCAAAATGGTCAAATTGCATCATGTGGTAGTTAAGAATAATAAAATTAAGAATATTTGGAAGGTTTTCAAAATTTTCTGCATTTTTTTGAATTTTANAAATTGGGCCTTTAAAGGCAGTTTGGGGGTTTTGGTCAAAATGGTCAAATTGCATCATGTGGTAGTTAAGAAAAATAAAATTAAGAATATTTGGAAGGTTTTCAAAATTTTCTGCATTTTTTTGAATTTTTGAAATTTTGGGTCAATGAGGGGCATTTTGGTAATTTGGAATTTTTTTGGTGATTTTGGGTAATTTTGATGTTTTCAAATGGTTTGAAATGATTTTTGAACAAATTTGGGTATTCTGGGTAAATTTGGGAATTTTGGCCAAATTTTTGGTAATTTGGGGGAGTTTAGTGGAAAAAGGCCAAGTTGAATATTTTTGGTAGAATTGGGGTGCCAACCACCATAAATGAGCATGGACTTATGGAAACCCCATTTCAGTCCTCTATGTACTGGTTTTAGCTAAACCCTAGCCTAGTGTCAATGGGTTTAGGGGACCATCTACATGAGTCTCCCAAAGGATTAAGCGATCAAAGTCAAGAAATTTTGGGTTTGTATTTGTGAGTGATTGTGAGTGAGGTGAGTACCTTAGCTCTAGACCAACACCCAGAGTCAGCCCTAAGGTCAAGTAATCCTATGGAAACTCTCCTTGGGCTCCCCCATAATGACCCCACCTACTAAGTGCTAGAGGTTAGGACCACTATGTGGAACTTCAAGTTGAGTAAAGAGGAGTTTGGAATTTCTAATTGTGAGGGTTCCTTTTCTAGTTTTTAGGAATAGTCAACAGGAAAGTCTTATGGCTAGACCCTAGGATACTAAAGAAGAAGAACTAGACCTCAACCAAAAGTGAGATCAACAAATGGACCCCAAATATGTGTGGTGTGCTGGGCACGCACACCGCTCGTATTAGCGTTGTCCGATGAGATCAACAAAACTAACGCAGACTTCTAAGTCAATAGACTTAGAAGGACGTGTAGAATTGTGTGTGTTATTTGTTTCTGTTANGGGCACGCACACCGCTCGTATTAGCGTTGTCCGATGAGATCAACAAAACTAACGCAGACTTCTAAGTCAATAAACTTAGAAGGACGTGTAGAATTGTGTGTGTTATTTGTTTCTGTTGGGGAATTAGCAAGTGAATATTTGATCGAATTCAAGAAGTAGAAACTCTCACTGGGGATTAGAGAGTTGGTTTTGAGTTATCAGATTTCAAGTGCTCATAGAGGATGGGAATCAGTATGTAAGTACTGACCCCGAGGTGGGAATTGAAGTTTAGGTATTAATTTCAGAAGAGGGTCGAAAGTTAAGGATCGACCTTGAAAAGAGACGAATCAAAAGTTAGGGATTGATTCCAAAAAAGAGAATTAAAAGTTAAGGATCAATCTCGAAAGAGAGTCAGAAGTTAATGATGGACTTCAACAAGAGTGAATCAGAAGTTAAGGACTGATTCTAAAATGAGAATTGAAAGTTAATGAACGATCTCAAAAGAGAGTTGGAAGTTAAGGACCAACCTTTNATTAAAAGTTAAGGATCAATCTCGAAAGAGAGTCAGAAGTTAATGATGGACTTCAACAAGAGTGAATCAGAAATTAAGGACTGATTCTAAAATGAGAATTGAAAGTTAATGAACGATCTCAAAATAGAGTTGGAAGTTAAGGACCGACCTTGAAAAGAAGTGAACCACAAGTTAGAGACAGATTCTAAAATGAGAATTGGAAGTTCTCAAAAGAGAGTCAGAAGTTAAGGACCGACCTTGAAAAGAAGTGAATCAGAAGTTGGGGACTGATTCTAAAATGAGAATTGAAAGTTAATGATCCATCTCAAAAGAGAGTCAGAAGTTAAGGATCGACTTTGAAAAAAAGTGAATTAGAAGTTAAGGACAGATTTTAAAATGAGAATTGAAAGTTAATGATCAATCTTAAATGAGAGTCAGAAGTTAAGGACCGACCTCGAGAAGAAGTAAATCAGAAGTTAGGGACTGATTCTAAAATGAGAATTGAAAGTTAATGCTTAATCTAAAAAGAGAGTCGGAAGTTAAGGACCGACCACGAAAAGAAGTGAATTGGAAGCTAGGGACTGATTCTAAAATAAGAATTTAAAGTTAATGATCGATCTCAAAAGAGAGTCCAAAGTTAAGGACCAACCTAAAAAAGAAGTGAAGCAGGAGTTAGGGACTGATTCCAAAATGAGAATTAAAATTTAATGATCGATCTCAAAAGAGAGTCAAAATTTAAGGATTGACCTTGAAAAGAAGTGAATCTAATTAGGGACTGATTCTAAAAAGAGAATTGAAAGTTAATGATCAATCTTAAAAGAGAGTCGGAAGTTAAGGACCGACCTTAAAAAGAAGTGAATCAAAAGTTAAGGACTGATTCCAAAATTTGAATTGAAATTTAATGATAAATCTCAAAAGAGAGTCAGAAGTTAAGGAACAACCTCGAAAAGAGTGTATCAGAAGTTAAGGACTAATTCTAAAATGAGAATTGAAAGTTAATGATCAATCTCAAAAGAGAGTCGGAAGTTAAGGACCAACCTCAAAAAGAGTTAGGAATCAGAAGTTAAGGATTGATTATAAAATGAGAATTGAAAGTTAATGATCAATCTCAAAGAGAGTCGAAAGCTATGGATTGACCTTGAAATGAATTCAATCATAAGTTAGTGACTGATTCTAAAACGAGAATTGAAAGTTAATGATCAATCTCAAAGGAGAGTTGGAAGTTAAAGACTGACTTCAAAAGAAGTGAATCGAAAGTTAGGGACTGATTCTAAAATGAGAATTGAAAGTTAAGGATCAATCTCAAAAGAGAGACGGAAGTTAAGGACCGACCTCAAAAAGAGTGAATCAGAAGTTAAGGACTGATTCTAAAATGAAAATTGAAAGTTAATGATCGATCTCAAAAGAGAGCCAGAAGTTAAAGGCCGACCTCAAAAAGAAGTGAATCAGAAGTTAGGGACTGATTCTAAAATGAGAATTGAAAGTTAAGGATCAATCTCAAAAGATAGAGTCAAAAGTTAAGGACCAAACTCAAAAAGAGTGAATCTTAAGTTAAGGACTGATTCTAAAATGAGAATTGAAAGTTAAGGATCAATCTTGAAAGAGAGTCGGAAGTTAAGGACCGACCTTAAAAAGAGTGAATCAGAAGTTAAGGATTGATTCTAAAATGAGAATTGAAAGTTAAGGATCAATCTAAAAAAGAGAGTCGGAAGTTAGTGACCGACCTCGAAAGAAGGGAATCAAGAGTTAAGGACTGATTCTAAAATGAGAATTGAAATTTACAAAGAGTTTGTAGTGTTGAACCCATAGACATGTGTCATGTGAAAAGGTTGACATTGTTGAGGAAGATATGTGAAATTTTGTGAGATTTGTGCAAAACATGAAATTCGGCGGGGAAGTTAAGAGAATTAGTGCAGACAAAGATAGTTGTGTTGCGCGAGCAAAGAGTAAGAGACCTCGAAATCGAGAGAATCAACTCAAAATATTTATTTTCTTTTCTTGTTGTTTTTAACATGTTTAATTTTCAAAATACGTTTTAAAAAATTTAATTTTAGTTGGTTGATTTTTCAAAAGATAGTTGTTTTGTTGTTTGCATGTTTGTTTATTTTATTTAAATTTTATTATCATCAACTTTTTTTTGTTTCGTTGTTTTGTTCTTTGTTCTTTATAATCTCGAACCAACACATGATCCATGGCTTTTAACCATCACACAAAAAGGCAATTGACAAAAAGATAAATTTCTGAAAGAAACTTCATTAATCTGTTCCAATAAATCTTATAGATTGAATGTAGGCCAAAGCCTCTAAAAGTACAATATGCTAACTGCATCAAAGTACATGCACAAATATTTCATGCCAAGTTATATCATAAGTTGAGCATGTCTAATACATATCATATCTGATGTAATGTAGTATAGTAAAACAAAAATGAACCCTCTGAATGTCTGTTCTTGGTGTGATAAACTCCTGATCGAGCAGACCTTCTAAGCCACGCTCTAGGACAAGAGCTCCCTTTTCATGTACTTAGAGGTACAACCCTCTCATAGGTCGTATGGTGGCAATTCCTCTAATTCTGGATCTGGTTGAAATCCATATGGCATTTTACTGTTGTGCATTCATCGAAAGGTCACAGACACCCTACAGTGTCGCACCCTTGGAATACAGTGTTTGGAGATGTCCGCCCCATTTCCTTTAAGGACTAGCACTAAAACAACAGGCAATAGAATTTCTATAGCTCCTCTGAAGTCACCAAGACCAATGATATCATTTTCTTTTCCAAATAAGATGTTGCTTTTGCTCATGAATGAGACCGTGCAAAAAGGTCTCACAAAGTCATGATGATCAATGTGCGGAGGTATGCAATCTCCTTCATCATATATGTTGATGATGTAACTATTAGAGATGTAGTTAGCTGACAGTATACTCCATCGAACCATTCTTTTAATCATCCATTTTATCATTGGAGGTAGTGGATCCACCTGACTGTGTCTGACAATCCAGGAGGATTTCCTTGTCTATCATTAGTAAAGTTGTAGTAGTAGCCGCACTGGATAGTAATCCTTCCCTTTCCTCGCATCCACTTTCTTGGCCAGGAATAGGTTCTTTCCACAAGCAGGCCTGCTCGACCTCTATCTCTCGGGTCAAAAATGCAATCGAGAATGTTTCATTCATCACTTTCTGAGAAGACCCTGGTGTATAATTCCAACCCTTCAAATATGTTGATGAACCTCCCTTGCACTTCTTCATAGAATTCAAAATTTCTTTTATTCACTTTGCTCATCTTATAGTACTCTACAATATTGAGAATTGGTGGCTGTCGAGTATATTCCCTTATTTCAACGTCGACGGGAACCCAAGTTGGTGCTGATTCTGGCGCTAAATGAATGTGTGACTCGACATCCAAAGGGACATATGACTCTGGACTCCACGGGACATATTGATTTGTTCCCAGCAGGACATACGACTCCCCCATTGGGTAATCAACAGTTTGAGACCCATCATTGGTAGATGCATACTCCTCTAACATGCTGTATTGCTGTAGGTGTAGACATTACAATCTGGGCATTCCACGAATGCCCCTGTAGCTGACGCTCGTGTAGGTATTTTGGCGATGCAGGTCGGGCAACCCGTGCAAAAAACATCTGAAGCTGATGGTATTTCCAGCTCTGTAACAAATCCGGACTCGTCATCTATAGCAGGCAAGCTGGAAGAGGTTTCTCTCATGCTGAATCATAAATGTTCCCTTTAGGAATAGGGGTAAGTAAATTCTCTACCTCCTTCTGGCATCTTCTTTCTTCTAGTAAGAAAGCCCTCTACTTTTAGCGGCTAGCATTTCTGCGCTGAGTTCTTTGTAGTGGAGCATCTGGTAGTCTCTCATTAATGACAGTGACTAGGCTCCCAATCGGAGTAGCTATCATGGACGGTAGGCGGCAGGGCCCCTCCATTGGGTCTTGTTGTACCATCACAATCTTTCCCTTCAGTGATGAATTCTCTTTGATGGTCAACATTAGCAGTGAGGGCAGCCCTTCCTTTTCTTGCAAACCGATGAAATCCATTAGAGGCCCCTCATAATTTATTTCAAATTGACTAAATTACAAGTCAAAGTCTGTGGTTCCGCCCTGCGGCGCCATTTCTTTATTGAGTACGANTCAACATTAGCAGTGAGGGCAGCCCTTCCTTTTCTTGCAAACCGATGAAATCCATTAGAGGCCCCTCATAATCTATTTCAAATTGACTAAATTACAAGTCAAAGTCTGTGGTTCCGCCTTGCGGCGCCATTTCTTTATTGAGTACGGGGTTCCAGCCATCTTTAAAGACGAAGAGAAGCCTCTGGCCTGATATTTCTCTGCAGACGATAGGAAAAATGTTAATGAGCTGAAACTTAGCGGGAACAAGAAAAAAATAAAGTATTTATTAAAGTAAATTTTCATTTTGTTTAGTTTAGTAGGATATTAAGTTTAAAAAGAGAAAATTTGAGTGTATAATTTTTCAAAAATTTTCATTATGTTGAGGTTAATTTTATTACAAAAATTTTGGACCCAGTCACGGACATTTGGCCACATAGATAACCCCAAAACTATCCAAATTTCAAAATTTCAACTTAAGTGATGGCAAGCAATGTTAGGTTGTGTAGTTTGTCTTTAGGTATCCTCCGTTGATTTGTAGCATGGGTCTTTCACCCCAAAATTTTACTAACTAGTAGACTCTTCCTTCATAGACCTTTTCAACNAGATAACCCCAAAACTATCCAAATTTCAAAATTTCAACTTAAGTGATGGCAAGCAATGTTAGGTTGTGTAGTATGTCTTTAGGTATCCTCCGTTGATTCGTAGCATGGGTCTTTCACCCCAAAATTCTACTAACTAGTAGACTCTTCCTTCATAGACCTTTTCAAGAACAAATGGTCCCTCCCAAGTTGGCTTAAATTTTCCACCGATCTTACAGCGTGCAAGAATAGGCATTTCAAGCACAAGTACGAGGTCACCAACTTTAAATGTCCTTAGGCAGACCAATTTTTCATGAGCTTGTACCATCTTTGCCTGGTAAAGTTCCAAATTTTGTCGTGCTTCAAGTAACGTTTCCTCAAGTCTCCTTAGTTCTTCAAGTCTGAGCTTTGAACTTTCTTCCATTGTAAGTTGGTTGGTGACAACGACTCTGAAAGATGGCATCTGAACTTCTAATGGGAGTACATCCTTGGTCCCGTACACAAGCATGTAGGGTGTGCACTGAGTGGGGGTCGTAAACATTGTTTAGTAGGCCCACAAGGCTTCTAACAGTTTGTTGTGCCAATCCCTTTTATTTTTATCCAGTGTTTTCTTTAAAATTTGTACCAATGTCTTGTTGAAGGCTTCATCCAGACCATTTGTTTTTGGATAGTAAATTGTAGAGTATCTCCAATCTATCCCATGCTGTTTCATTAAATTGTTGATTTTGGTGCTTTTGAAAGCTATCCCATTGTCGGAGAATATTCTGCACAGAACCCCGAAATGGTAGATGACTTGGCTTTAGAAGAATTGAAGGACATGTTGTATCGTAATCTCTCATAACAGTACTGCCTCTGCCCATTTGGAGAAATAATTTGTAGCGGCATGTATAAATCTATGTCCATTGGAGGATGAAAGGTCTATTAGACCTATTACGTATATGCCCTAACACTCGAATGGCCACGAGGCAATGGTTGGGTGTAGCACATTCGGAGGTTGGTGTAAGGCCACCCCATACACCTAACACTGGTGACATCTTCTGGCTGTATCCATGCAGTAGGACATCATTGCTGGCCAATAATATCATAGTCTTTCGATCTTTAGTTTGATCTTCGGCCCTGACTGGTGAGTGCCACAGAATTCAACATGTACTTCTTTAAAAATATTCTGGGCTTCGGCTCTGCTCAAACATCTTAGCCACATTTGGTCGAACGATCTCCTGTAAAGGACGTCACCTACTAGAGCATATGACATAGCCATTTTTGTAATGTGATGTGTTACTGGTTTGTCCTCTGATAGCTTTCCAGTATGCAAATATTCTATTAATGGCTTGCGCCAATCTTCGTTGATATCCACAACTGCATTTATTGCTTCTTCTTTTTTGAGCTTGTGTAGAGTTTTGAGGTCAATTTGAGACAAAAATTGTCTTCTTTGTAGTGTGATTTCAATAGAATCTTTCAGGGGACACGCCAGCTCCTTTGCGAGTTTTGCTAGAGCATCGGCATGTGCATTATCTCCCCTAGGAATCCAGTAGAAAGTCACAATGGGGATCTGCTCTACCAGATTCATCGTGTACTGATGGTATTCTGCTAGCTGTGGTTTCAAAATTTTGTATTGTCTGATGACTTGTAGGATGACGAGCTGAGAGTTGCCATAGATGGCAATGTTTATTATATCCATTGAGATTGCTAATTCCAATCCGGTGATTAAAACTTCATATTCTGTTTCATTGTTTGTGCACGGCTCTATTAGGTGGTTTGAGAACCTCAACATACCCTTATCTGGCGTGATAAAGATCAGACTGATCCCTACTTTGCCTTGTAGAACTGTGTCTGATCCTTTGTCTTTTTTGGCTGATGAAGCGCCGTTGAAGTACATTTTCTAGCATTGCGCGCTGGAGAATTCCATTTGTAGTATTTGCTCGTCTGGTAACTTGTCGTTGAGAGGGGACCCAGCTGGAAGTGGGTGTGCAGCGAGAAAGCCTGCTAGAATTTGTCGCTTGATAGCACGAAGGGGAATAAAAGTTATATCAAATTGCAATAAGATCATTGACCATTTTGCTAGATGTCCAGAGAGTGTTGGTCGGGTCATCAAATATTGCAACGGATTAACTTTTGAGATTAGGGTAATCTTATGAGAAAGCATATAATGTCTAAGTTTTTGGGTGGCAAAAATCAAAGCTAGACAATGCTTCTCAATAGGTGGATACCTTATCTCCATTGGTATTAGGTGGAGACTCAAGTAGTAGAGTGTGTTTTCTTTACCCTCCTCATTAACTTGGGCTAAGATGGCTCCAAGAGAGTCGTCTAAGGTTGCGATATAAAGTATCAACGGTTTCCCTGGGATAAGGGCTGCTAAAATAGGAGGTGTCATTAAATATTGTTTAACATCTTCAAAGACCAGCTAGAATTTCTCTTCCCAAATGAAAATTAATGCCGAGAAGGGCTGACACCTACCTGAGAGATTAGAAATAAAGCATTTCAGATATTCCAACTTCCCTTAGAAGAAACGTAGTTGTTTTTAGGTTTTAGGAGGAGGCATTTCTAAGATAGCTTTAATCTTATTTTGGGTCGATCTCGATTCCCCGATGATTGACAATGAATCCTAAAAATTTTCTGGAGGTAATGCCAAAAGCGCACTTTAAGGGATTCATTTTAAGGTCATATCATCGTAATCATTCGAACACGATCCTCAAATTGTACAAATGGTCTATATTTCATTTACTTTTGATGAAAAAATCATCCATGTATCATTCCACTTGATTGTAAAATGAGGTCGTAAAAAATCTTCGTCATTGCATATTTTTTTGATGCTCCAACGTTCTTCAGGCCGAACGGCATCACTGTGTAGCAGAAAATCCTGATAGGTTTTCTAAATGCTATAAGTACTGCATCCTCGAGATCCATCTTGATTTGGTTGTATCCTGATGATTCGTCCATGAAGGAGAAAATTTTTTGTGTTGAAGCAATATCCACCATCATTTCTGGTATTGGTAGTGGAACCTCGTCTTTTGGACACGCTTTGTTCAAATCTCTGAAGTCTACAAAAACATGTATTTCTCCATTTTTCTTCTTAACTAGGACAATGTTAGCTAACCATGTGGGGTATTGCTCTTCTTTTACAAAGTTAACGTCTATTAGTTTCTTCACCTCAACAATTACTTGTTGCTCTATTTTAAGGCGCACTATTCTGGGAGCCTATTTCATTGGGGTTGTATTCCTTTCTAACGCGAGTTTATGAACTGCAACCTCTGCTGACAGTCCTCGCATTTCATCATAGCTCCATGCAAAGCAATCTTTAAATTCTATTAACAATTTTATCAATTGTAAAGATTTTTCATTGTTGAGTAAGAAACTCATAAATGTAGGTTGGGGTTGCTCTTCAGTCCCAAGGTAGATTTCCTTTAATTCATCAATAATGGATTTAATTTTCTCCTCAAATTCTGGTGGAGCATCTTCTATTAGCTGATCAGTATAGTCATCCTCTATATCAAGCCAATCCTCTTTCGATTCACTAGTAACAACCATACAAAATTTTGAATCATTGACTAGTCTGACTGTACCAAATCTGAGACCCTCTTTCGGGTTTGGAGTTCGACTTTTAATATTCCATAATTTTTTAAAAAGCTGAAATTTATCTTTTGGCACTTGTTTTGGCAAGTGTCCCTATTGAATTAACTTTTGTACACAAGGCAAAAAGTAACCAAAAGGCAATTCCAATAACTCATTAGGATCATCATCCAAGTTTACATGATTTTCAAGATCAGTAGAGGTAGAAGCACGATAAAATTTGATCTTCTTTGAAACAACACTACGGACTTACTTAACCTCTAAACTCTCGACCTTTCGAGGGAGAATCGAAGTAAGGGTCATAGCATTCACATAGTGGTTTATCCGATCATACATCGTCTCATATTTGCTTTTCTCTGTATCTTCTAAGAATATCTCAGATTGAGGTTTCTTCTGTTTTTTCATCATTATTTCATCTTAGGAACTGTCTTCATCACCAATGTTGATGGTTGGCCTAGTCCATTCAACGATTAAGTTGATTCTTCCACATCCAGGTCCCCGGCCTCGGTCTTAGGTGCGCGAACTAAAAGAACCTCCACGAACTTGTTGCAAAAGTGTGGTGGAGGATCGCTGGCGGAGTTGAATGCTCTCCTCTTTATGATTTTTCTGAATCTTCACTTTTATTTGTTGTAATTTTGCGAGAGAAGACAATTTTCTTCAGAGGTGTGTAATAGGCAGCATCTTCATGAATACCAACTTCATGAACTGAAAACGGTTGTAGATCTCCCTTAATGCAGTGCTCTCGTCCCTCTTTGTAATACTTGAAGCACTGGTGCAGAGATAATGGAACCATGTTGTGTTCATGAATTCATGGTCGACCTAGTAGAGCGTTGAAAGATAGCATCGATGATAAAAAACTTCGCAGTTGTTGCTAGTTCCCCAACCTTCATAAGTAATGTAATTAATCCAAGGGTTCACTCTCCCTTTTGGTTGAATCCTCTTAGCATCATTTTTTGGGCTGTAAGCTCCTGAGCTTCATTTTCCAAATAAGCTAATGCACGTAGACTCATCAAGTTTAAGGATGCTCTCGGATCTACTAAAACTCTGACAACACAAATCTGCTAATGTTAACGGAGATGTAAAGCGGTCGATTGTGGTTGGCGGTACCAAGCAACAAATTTTCATCTGTGAAGGTTACCTCAGGCTGTTCTTTCAATAAACAAACTTCATCTGAGGATGTGCTGGACAATTGAGCTAGGCAAATCTCTGGGTCAAGCAAAGCTACAACCAGAGACTCTCTCATCTCTTTTGATAGGATTAGAGCATCGTAGATGCTCAATCTGGCCGACAACTTCCTAAGATGAGCTAGCACGTTATATTCCACTTTGTTTGATTCTCCAATTTTCTTTTGGTTGTGTGGTTCTTCCACTGGTGGAGGTGGAGGTAGCTCTTCTCGACTTACTATTTATTTTCCTTTATCTATTGGAGCTATTCTTGGGGGGTAACACTCTTCCGCTCCTTAAGCTCAGTTATGTAACTTCTTCTTCTTGAGATATCGTTGTCGAACCTTCCAGTGTTTCTTCTTTGTCAGAAAGATCAAAGTTGATGGCAAGCAGTGCACCATGGTGCTCGAGAATTTGTTCCTCACTCCCGGTGCTGTCGTAAGCAGTATCATCGATGTCTTCTTCAGTCTTGTTAATTAGCAGTGACTTTAAATATGCTTAAAAATACAAGAATTTGATATTGTTGCTAGAAGATTGAAATCCTCGGCAACGACACCAAAAATTTGACAGCGGTTATAGATTTGGCAAAGATGTGTATAAAATATTCAATAGTTACTNTGACAATCCAGGAGGATTTCCTTGTCTATCATTAGTAAAGTTGTAGTAGTAGCCGCACTGGATAGTAATCCTCCCCTTTCCTCGCATCCACTTTCTTGGCCAGGAATAGGTTCTTTCCATAAGCAGGCCTGCTCGACCTCTATCTCTCGGGTCAAAAATGCAATCGAGAATGTTTCATTCATCACTTTCTGAGAAGACCCTGGTGTATAATTCCAACCCTTCTAATATGTTGATGAACCTCCCTT
>JXCR01074887.1:3493-22202 GCA_002079205.1 Phalaenopsis hybrid cultivar | reverse complement strand
CTTCAAGGGCTACCCTAATGAAAAGGGAGAGATATAAGTTCCATACATGATGGAAAATAAAAAAAAATAAAAATAATTGGGCGAGTAAAACTGTTACATTCATCGTAAAAATTATTGTAGTACGTCCTTCAGAAATATAAATTCAAAATTCCTATGTTAATAGTAAAATTCAGCATTTCTGTTAAAGCTTTCATCGGGCAAGAACAAAATACAAAATACCTGCATCCATAATTCTGATGGAGCACCAGGAATCATGGGCGTTGCAACTCCAGTTGTGGGGACCTTACCATGAATTGGAGAGATAGTTGATGGGTTTGTTGCACCCCAGAAGTCCATCCCTATGTTCAAGTTTGTGGTCGGACCAGTAGCAGTTCCAGTTGGCATAGGAACAATGGTCATCGGCTGACCCACCATTGATTGAGCTGGCCCGCGAGCAGTTCCATTCTGCAAAACATGAGCTGTGGTGCAATACGCATAGTTACAATTCTGAGTTGTCATGGCTGATAAATCAACTATAAATATGGACTAACTTTTAGATTAAGACAAGGCTAAACAGTTACAGGAAAAGTTTACATGCGCATACCATCAGAAGAATTTTGAACATCTCCAGCCCTTTGTGGAGAATCCTATACAAGATTACGGATAAGCAACAATAATAGTTAACAAGTATTAAATGCAGAAGGATTTTATTAACATAATTGATAGCTGACCAGTAAAAAATACAGAAGGATCAAATAAACACAAAACAAGTATGTAAATTTATCGGATTTGCACATGAACACTTATGCATCATGGGAATATGGCTGGCTTTTAACAATAGCGCATTCCAAAGAAATTATCAAGCATGCACTGCATATGCATTACAGTAGGCAACCAATAATGACAAGAAAAATAATAATGCTTGCTGAGGGTAGTTTTCAAGCCATGCATTTCACAACACCTAAAGGTTAGTTTTATAACAACTCTATATCTTTGAAAGAAAAAAATGTAGTTGCCCTGATGCTTTCCCACCTATTGGTGCATAGTGCCCCTTTGGCATAATTATGGTACTGAATTGGTGCTGGCCTCAAAGATGTGAGTTGCTTTGATTCCCCCTTTTTTTTTTTTGATCAGTTGGTATAGGGGGGAATGGTCGTCGGGCAAAAATTCATATCTCGCAAAATAACATAAAAAAACAAAGAAATCGAAGTACAAAATTAACCGCTTCCTTACATTTTGAGAAT
Source organism: Phalaenopsis hybrid cultivar (assembly GCA_002079205.1). NCBI lineage: Eukaryota > Viridiplantae > Streptophyta > Magnoliopsida > Asparagales > Orchidaceae > Phalaenopsis > Phalaenopsis hybrid cultivar. The sequence goes on along the minus strand of JXCR01074887.1, from coordinate 20,979 downwards.
TGGCATCACTTCCTTCACTTGAGGCTTCACTTCCACTATCTCCACTGAACAGAACAAGTAGCATAAAAAGTTACTCAATCAGCATTAAGAAACAACATCCAAAAAACTTTTATCAAATATCTCTCAAAAAAAAAAACCTTTGTGAGTATGCCCCATTGCCTGATGCTGCTGAAGTTTTTCCAAGTTCGCTGTTCTTTCCAGTAATCAAGTTCAAACTACCTAAACTTCCTTTTGATCTCTTCATTGGGCTTTTCTCCTTACCTTCAGAAGACTTTCCCTCTGCTTCACTACCAGGAAAAGCACCCTGAAAGTGCAATATAGGATATATACATGAATGCTCAGTGCACAAGAAGCAGTAGGATATGGAGTGTAAAAAAGTCGATCACAATCACCACTTACAGAAGCATCTGCATTTCCATTAGGAGAAGCCATTGCATAAGGACTAAATGGGAGTGAACCCTGCTCAGCTCAGCAAACCATACTAAAATAGTTAAATGAATCTAAATTTAATGAGGAAAAGAAAAAGAAAAGGAAAGGGTAATCTTCTAAATTGCAACAGATTGAGAGCACACAGTTAATGGGTGCATACAGGAGCCATCGTAGGATGTGCATATATTCCTCCATGTGGGTACATTACATATGGAGGTGGTGTTCCATAAGGAGGCATGAGATGCTGCATGTGAAAAAAAATCAAAGACATTTAAGAGAGAATTCCACAGGTCATGTAAAGTAAAGATTAAAGCATAACCGTTTGAAGCACGTCTATATTTAGAAATGTTATCTAGTGCTGTGTTGCTTTATTTGTGATATAACGTATATTAGATAAAAATTTGATAAAATACTTGTTTAGGTTGTTGTCTAGAATTCCTAAAAGCTAAATCTGTTTGGAAAAGACAGTTGAGATACTCATATGACTTGTTTAAATACCAAAAATAAATTTCATGTAAAACTTATTTAAGAACCTAATTATTTATCAGTATACAAAACAAACTGAAAATGTGTTTCATATTAAGTGATGCATTTAATAATTAATCAAAGACTTATTAACCATATATATCATAACTAATCCATAAGATTTACTACAAGTGTCATATTAATTATACCAAACAATTTAATCCCCTAGGCATCGATTGATAAACAATCATTTAGAATTATTTTTTTTAATTATTTTAAATGAATTAATAAATAGGTTAATCTAAAAATTAAAATGATTAATTAAAAATTTTGATCCATAATAGAAATAATTAATTATGATAATTAAATATCCTACTGTTAACTACACTAAATTAATTAGACAATCTAAATTTTAATTAATCAATTAATTAAAATCATAATAGCTTAATGGCTAATTAGAATTCATTATAATCAAGATTCTTATGTAACAATCATCCAAACAACTTAAAAATTTATACTAAAAAAAAATTTATTTAATATCAAATTATTAAATAATAATTAACGTTTAGACTTCGTAGGCTATTGCCAAGTCCTTGGGATCAAATCCATCCGACATCAAATTAATGTGGCATCACTCAGACTAAGGCCAAACCCATGTAAACTATTCATTTTGAATTTATTAAAGTAATTTATTAATGTATAGATTATGCATCATACTAATGACTAATTAATAATAAATTAGTTTAAATGGTTATTCTAATTTAATAATTTTAATATAAATTAATACTAAACTATCAATTGATTACAAAAATATGATTAAAGAGACTGCCTGATTATTTAGAATACCATAATACCATATTATCAATAAATGATTAGTAAATCTACGAAAGTCTTAATTTACCTAAATAGTCACTAAATCAATCAACAAAGGAGTAATTACTGTAATCTATGGCCTAATTATAAATTTAATTAATTATTTTAACACAATATTCAAATTAATACTAAATTTATAAGTCAGATTAATACTTCACTAATCAACTAAATTATCAACTAAAGTTAGTCGAATTCAATATAAAATTTTTAACTACATTACTATAGGAGAGCCATCAGTAAAAATTAAAATCTAGGGAGACACTATTAAAGCTATAAATTTTTCCACAGCAGATTTGTTCTACCATCCACTAAAGATTGATGATGCTTCCGTATGCCAGCAGACATTATTAATAAATGAAGCATATATATTAGAGGTAGTAAAACAAGAGACAATTAAAATAATTAATTAAAGAGATGTATATGAGAACTATTAGAATTATTCGAAGCTTCCAAAAAAGATTCAAAACTTGATTAACAATATAAAGATCTATAGTACTCCCAGTCTTAAAAAAAAGATTAAATAAAAGCCAAAAACTAAATTGGAAACAAAACTAATTGTAAGCACTTAGCCTTAGAATCTTATCTCTCTCAAAGATATGTGCCAGCTAATTAGTTGCCAACAATAATGAGGCAGAAAACACTACTGCATGTCTAAAATGTCATCTTCAAAAATACTATCTATGGTCAAGTTAATTTAACCAATAGGTTAGAATGGATAAGTTTTCCTGACCACATTCAGAAAGTGAGAACAGATCAAAAAATGAATAAAGACTTTGAGAACGGAGTATTCGAACAAAGAATACTAAAAAAAGAAAAAATTTGAGAAACAAAAAAATTTAGGTTCTTACCTAACAAAACCAACTATTTCTCAAGCTTGCATGCAATATAATAATCCTCTCCGTTTTCTCATCAGAATTGAAATCTGAAAACAGTCCTCATCAAAGTACCGCAAGTAGAGTATAAATTCGTGAATCATGCAAATGTGCTAAGACTACCTCGTCAACACAAGGATATGATTACTTGAGGGCAAATTAAAACCATTTTTATTTTTTTTTTTATTTTTTTTTAATTTATTTATATAGTGGTGGCGGCAATCATCAGCGGAGCAACAATGAAATACAAGGTAAAGACAGTGATGGTGTTCGGTGCAGGCGGTGGTTATCATCAAATTTTAGGGGCCTTATGAGATTTTATTAATTTTTTTCCTATTTCATGTTTTTGTTTTGTTTTGTTTATGTTTTCATTTGAAACTAAAGCATGCTTGTTATGTTTAATATAAAGCATCTTATTTTTAAAACATTTTTGAGTGTTTTTAAAAACAAGGTGATTCTTTCCCAAAATAAAAAATTAAAGGACATGAAAAGCAGGATCACTTTTGTTATTGATTTCCTTTTTTTTCTTTTATTTGTTTTGAATTTTTTTTTATTTGAAACAAAAAAGCGTTTGGCTATGATTAAAATATGTTTGTTTTTAAAAATTCTTATTTTTTTGTGTCTTCAAGAATATTTAATTTTTTTAAAAAAATAATAATAATATGTAAAAAATACTAAACAAACATGTTAAAAAAACAAAAACAAAACAAAAATGATTCTAAACAAGCTCTAAATAAATATATTTTTAAATACAAAAGAAAAAACAAAAACAAAAACAACAAACAAAATTAATACCAAATCAGTTCTTTAAAATTTTTGTGATTCTAAAAATAGCTTGATTTATCTCTAGAAATATAAAATTAAAAATAGTTAAGAAAACATATTTAACAAAAATATTTTTTCAAACCAAAATAAGGAAAAAATGCTCTCAATTAACCCTAAGTTGTTGTCACACAATAAATCAATAAACCCATAGTGGGGTTCACACATTATGAGTTAGAATCTCTTCTTTGATAAAAACTGTCTAAAATACAGGATGTAATTCACCATTACAAAAGGGTATATGTGCCAGAAAAATAAATTGATAACATTAATTTTAGCATGGAGCCTATCAGCTAATCTCGACAAAAAAAATAGATCACCGAACATATAACATTATTCATATAAAGCCTGTACATAAAGATCGCTTCCCAACTGCATAGCACCCAAGTTGACTCTCTTGTAGCCAACTAATGGTTAGATTTGATCTAATTTTAGTATGAATTCTAGAAATCTATAAGAATCCTCTAAGGTCACAACAAATTAGTCTTATATGAACTATTATGTATGCACAGACGTTTTATATAGCACGCATATCATGCCTCTGGAGCAATATAGAGCGCATACCAAAATTTAATTGAGATGTTAAAATTTGCATTTGTCAAAATAAACACTAAAAAAATCAGAGGTACAATGTAGCACATGGAAAGAAGGTATTATGCTGGAAAATGCATGGCAAAATATTCATCTAATTTTTATCATGGAAAATAATAACAATAACTCAAGAACCAAAGTAGGAATTTACATAAATACTATAGAAGTTGTAAAACCAAATATTATGCATATGAACTCGCTAGATAAAGCTCAAGACGAACTTTTAAGCCAAGTTCATAGTGAATTCGCCAGCCAAATTTGAGACAAACATGCAAACCTGGTTCAAGGCAAATTAGCCAGCCGAGTTTGTGAAGAACTAATGAAAAACTCATGGAGGCCTTGCCAAACTTATGTTAAACCCACCAACTAGCCTACCGCAAGCATAGTCCTTGAAGCTCAAGTGCTACATAGTTAGCTTCTTCAAGGGAAAAAGTGACTTCCTCCTAAGCTGGTTGACCACAGATTCGAGTTCCTACTCAAGCTACACATCTCTTGTATTTTACAACAAATAATCAATGTGTCTCCCTTCGTACTTTTTTAGTATTCATATATTTTAATATGTAGTTTTTTTCTATAGAACTCAAACCCTAATCCAAATATATAAATAAGGGGTCATGGGAAGAACCCGGCTATACAATCTCTTCTATTTAAGCTTACTATAATATAAATAAACTACTCTCTAACTCTCTCTCTCTCCTTGCACGTGCACGCACATGCATGAGCTAAATAAGATTTTGAAATTATTCATGAGGAGAAAATTCATGATTCAAAATTATGGAATACACAGTAAGTGTGATCTATGTTAAAAACCCAAATGGACGTAGAGAACTATATAGAAAATAGCCAAGAAGCAGCTAGATAAATCTCNTAATGCTTGCTGAGGGTAGTTTTCAAGCCATGCATTTCACAACACCTAAAGGTTAGTTTTATAACAACTCTAAATCTTTGAAAGAAAAAAATGTAGTTGCCCTGATGCTTTCCCACCTATTGGTGCATNTAATGCTTGCTGAGGGTAGTTTTCAAGCCATGCATTTCACAACACCTAAAGGTTAGTTTTATAACAACTCTATAAATCTTTGAAAGAAAAAAATGTAGTTGCCCTGATGCTTTCCCACCTATTGGTGCAAAGTGCCCCTTTGGCATAATTATGGTACTGAATTGGTGCTGGCCTCAAAGATGTGAGTTGCTTTGATTCCCCCTTTTTTTTTTTTTTAATCAGTTGGTATAGGGGGGAGTGGTCGTCGGGCAAAAATTCATATCTCGCAAAATAACATAAAAAAACAAAGAAATCANGCATAATTATGGTACTGAATTGGTGCTGGCCTCAAAGATGTGAGTTGCTTTGATTCCCCCTTTTTTTTTTTTGATCAGTTGGTATAGGGGGGAATGGTCGTCGGGCAAAAATTCATATCTCGCAAAATAACATAAAAAAACAAAGAAATCGAAGTACAAAATTAACCGCTTCCTTACATTTTGAGAATTGGCATCACTTCCTTCACTTGAGGCTTCACTTCCACTATCTCCACTGAACAGAACAAGTAGCATAAAAAGTTACTCAATCAGCATTAAGAAACAACATCCAAAAAACTTTTATCAAATATCTCTCAAAAAAAAAAACCTTTGTGAGTATGCCCCATTGCCTGATGCTGCTGAAGTTTTTCCAAGTTCGCTGTTCTTTCCAGTAATCAAGTTCAAACTACCTAAACTTCCTTTTGATCTCTTCATTGGGCTTTTCTCCTTACCTTCAGAAGACTTTCCCTCTGCTTCACTACCAGGAAAAGCACCCTGAAAGTGCAATATAGGATATATACATGAATGCTCAGTGCACAAGAAGCAGTAGGATATGGAGTGTAAAAAAGTCGATCACAATCACCACTTACAGAAGCATCTGCATTTCCATTAGGAGAAGCCATTGCATAAGGACTAAATGGGAGTGAACCCTGCTCAGCTCAGCAAACCATACTAAAATAGTTAAATGAATCTAAATTTAATGAGGAAAAGAAAAAGAAAAGGAAAGGGTAATCTTCTAAATTGCAACAGATTGAGAGCACACAGTTAATGGGTGCATACAGGAGCCATCGTAGGATGTGCATATATTCCTCCATGTGGGTACATTACATATGGAGGTGGTGTTCCATAAGGAGGCATGAGATGCTGCATGTGAAAAAAAATCAAAGACATTTAAGAGAGAATTCCACAGGTCATGTAAAGTAAAGATTAAAGCATAACCGTTTGAAGCACGTCTATATTTAGAAATGTTATCTAGTGCTGTGTTGCTTTATTTGTGATATAACGTATATTAGATAAAAATTTGATAAAATACTTGTTTAGGTTGTTGTCTAGAATTCCTAAAAGCTAAATCTGTTTGGAAAAGACAGTTGAGATACTCATATGACTTGTTTAAATACCAAAAATAAATTTCATGTAAAACTTATTTAAGAACCTAATTATTTATCAGTATACAAAACAAACTGAAAATGTGTTTCATATTAAGTGATGCATTTAATAATTAATCAAAGACTTATTAACCATATATATCATAACTAATCCATAAGATTTACTACAAGTGTCATATTAATTATACCAAACAATTTAATCCCCTAGGCATCGATTGATAAACAATCATTTAGAATTATTTTTTTTAATTATTTTAAATGAATTAATAAATAGGTTAATCTAAAAATTAAAATGATTAATTAAAAATTTTGATCCATAATAGAAATAATTAATTATGATAATTAAATATCCTACTGTTAACTACACTAAATTAATTAGACAATCTAAATTTTAATTAATCAATTAATTAAAATCATAATAGCTTAATGGCTAATTAGAATTCATTATAATCAAGATTCTTATGTAACAATCATCCAAACAACTTAAAAATTTATACTAAAAAAAAATTTATTTAATATCAAATTATTAAATAATAATTAACGTTTAGACTTCGTAGGCTATTGCCAAGTCCTTGGGATCAAATCCATCCGACATCAAATTAATGTGGCATCACTCAGACTAAGGCCAAACCCATGTAAACTATTCATTTTGAATTTATTAAAGTAATTTATTAATGTATAGATTATGCATCATACTAATGACTAATTAATAATAAATTAGTTTAAATGGTTATTCTAATTTAATAATTTTAATATAAATTAATACTAAACTATCAATTGATTACAAAAATATGATTAAAGAGACTGCCTGATTATTTAGAATACCATAATACCATATTATCAATAAATGATTAGTAAATCTACGAAAGTCTTAATTTACCTAAATAGTCACTAAATCAATCAACAAAGGAGTAATTACTGTAATCTATGGCCTAATTATAAATTTAATTAATTATTTTAACACAATATTCAAATTAATACTAAATTTATAAGTCAGATTAATACTTCACTAATCAACTAAATTATCAACTAAAGTTAGTCGAATTCAATATAAAATTTTTAACTACATTACTATAGGAGAGCCATCAGTAAAAATTAAAATCTAGGGAGACACTATTAAAGCTATAAATTTTTCCACAGCAGATTTGTTCTACCATCCACTAAAGATTGATGATGCTTCCGTATGCCAGCAGACATTATTAATAAATGAAGCATATATATTAGAGGTAGTAAAACAAGAGACAATTAAAATAATTAATTAAAGAGATGTATATGAGAACTATTAGAATTATTCGAAGCTTCCAAAAAAGATTCAAAACTTGATTAACAATATAAAGATCTATAGTACTCCCAGTCTTAAAAAAAAGATTAAATAAAAGCCAAAAACTAAATTGGAAACAAAACTAATTGTAAGCACTTAGCCTTAGAATCTTATCTCTCTCAAAGATATGTGCCAGCTAATTAGTTGCCAACAATAATGAGGCAGAAAACACTACTGCATGTCTAAAATGTCATCTTCAAAAATACTATCTATGGTCAAGTTAATTTAACCAATAGGTTAGAATGGATAAGTTTTCCTGACCACATTCAGAAAGTGAGAACAGATCAAAAAATGAATAAAGACTTTGAGAACGGAGTATTCGAACAAAGAATACTAAAAAAAGAAAAAATTTGAGAAACAAAAAAATTTAGGTTCTTACCTAACAAAACCAACTATTTCTCAAGCTTGCATGCAATATAATAATCCTCTCCGTTTTCTCATCAGAATTGAAATCTGAAAACAGTCCTCATCAAAGTACCGCAAGTAGAGTATAAATTCGTGAATCATGCAAATGTGCTAAGACTACCTCGTCAACACAAGGATATGATTACTTGAGGGCAAATTAAAACCATTTTTATTTTTTTTTTTATTTTTTTTTAATTTATTTATATAGTGGTGGCGGCAATCATCAGCGGAGCAACAATGAAATACAAGGTAAAGACAGTGATGGTGTTCGGTGCAGGCGGTGGTTATCATCAAATTTTAGGGGCCTTATGAGATTTTATTAATTTTTTTCCTATTTCATGTTTTTGTTTTGTTTTGTTTATGTTTTCATTTGAAACTAAAGCATGCTTGTTATGTTTAATATAAAGCATCTTATTTTTAAAACATTTTTGAGTGTTTTTAAAAACAAGGTGATTCTTTCCCAAAATAAAAAATTAAAGGACATGAAAAGCAGGATCACTTTTGTTATTGATTTCCTTTTTTTTCTTTTATTTGTTTTGAATTTTTTTTTATTTGAAACAAAAAAGCGTTTGGCTATGATTAAAATATGTTTGTTTTTAAAAATTCTTATTTTTTTGTGTCTTCAAGAATATTTAATTTTTTTAAAAAAATAATAATAATATGTAAAAAATACTAAACAAACATGTTAAAAAAACAAAAACAAAACAAAAATGATTCTAAACAAGCTCTAAATAAATATATTTTTAAATACAAAAGAAAAAACAAAAACAAAAACAACAAACAAAATTAATACCAAATCAGTTCTTTAAAATTTTTGTGATTCTAAAAATAGCTTGATTTATCTCTAGAAATATAAAATTAAAAATAGTTAAGAAAACATATTTAACAAAAATATTTTTTCAAACCAAAATAAGGAAAAAATGCTCTCAATTAACCCTAAGTTGTTGTCACACAATAAATCAATAAACCCATAGTGGGGTTCACACATTATGAGTTAGAATCTCTTCTTTGATAAAAACTGTCTAAAATACAGGATGTAATTCACCATTACAAAAGGGTATATGTGCCAGAAAAATAAATTGATAACATTAATTTTAGCATGGAGCCTATCAGCTAATCTCGACAAAAAAAATAGATCACCGAACATATAACATTATTCATATAAAGCCTGTACATAAAGATCGCTTCCCAACTGCATAGCACCCAAGTTGACTCTCTTGTAGCCAACTAATGGTTAGACTTGATCTAATTTTAGTATGAATTCTAGAAATCTATAAGAATCCTCTAAGGTCACAACAAATTAGTCTTATATGAACTATTATGTATGCACAGACGTTTTATATAGCACGCATATCATGCCTCTGGAGCAATATAGAGCGCATGCCAAAATTTAATTGAGATGTTAAAATTTGCATTTGTCAAAATAAACACTAAAAAAATCAGAGGTACAATGTAGCACATGGAAAGAAGGTATTATGCTGGAAAATGCATGGCAAAATATTCATCTAATTTTTATCATGGAAAATAATAACAATAACTCAAGAACCAAAGTAGGAATTTACATAAATACTATAGAAGTTGTAAAACCAAATATTATGCATATGAACTCGCTAGATAAAGCTCAAGACGAACTTTTAAGCCAAGTTCATAGTGAATTCGCCAGCCAAATTTGAGACAAACATGCAAACCTGGTTCAAGGCAAATTAGCCAGCCGAGTTTGTGAAGAACTAATGAAAAACTCATGGAGGCCTTGCCAAACTTATGTTGAACCCACCAACTAGCCTACCGCAAGCATAGTCCTTGAAGCTCAAGTGCTACATAGTTAGCTTCTTCAAGGGAAAAAGTGACTTCCTCCTAAGCTGGTTGACCACAGATTCGAGTTCCTACTCAAGCTACACATCTCTTGTATTTTACAACAAATAATCAATGTGTCTCCCTTCGTACTTTTTTAGTATTCATATATTTTAATATGTAGTTTTTTTCTATAGAACTCAAACCCTAATCCAAATATATAAATAAGGGGTCATGGGAAGAACCCGGCTATACAATCTCTTCTATTTAAGCTTACTATAATATAAATAAACTACTCTCTAACTCTCTCTCTCTCCTTGCACGTGCACGCACATGCATGAGCTAAATAAGATTTTGAAATTATTCATGAGGAGAAAATTCATGATTCAAAATTATGGAATACACAGTAAGTGTGATCTATGTTAAAAACCCAAATGGACGTAGAGAACTATATAGAAAATAGCCAAGAAGCAGCTAGATAAATCTCTATTAATATTTAGAATTAAAAGTATATGACCACCAAGAAACTACAAGAGATGGAAGAAAGGATCAAAAAGATAATCCAAGGATTTTTATAGCAAATTCCAAAATGGTGTAGTTACCCAAGGAGTCCTTTGATTCAACAATCAGAAGAAGGAATTCTAATGTAAGAGGGCTACTTTCCACTACAGTGAATGATAAAACCTACTATCCTAACTCCATAATGAAGTGTTCGTCTCCCTCAACTTGCTGAGTAGAGAGGTGTCTTGTGAAGAGGAAGTTGCAAATATCAGATGTCTGCAAAATTCAAGATCCCTCAAGAACTATCCCTGCAAACAATCCCCTAATTTAAAACCATCATCTCTCTATTGGACATTAAATGAAGAGTTAAAATACTAGTTTTCTTAACAACCTTCAAGGAATTGGCGTGCAGGTAGTTTTCCCACCAATCACTCTAGAAGATTACAGTATTTGTCGAGATGAAAAAAATCTTCATTACACAGTTCACCAGTCCATAGCAACCTCTAAAAAAATCAAAAGCTTAATTGAAAATCAAGTAAGAGCCAAACAAATCGCTGAGGAACTTCATTAAAACTTTCCAAAAAATGATGCTTGATGAGAATAAATTTAGAGCCAACATGGCTTAAGTCGCTCTAACTTAGGGTCTGTTTGGGGCAGCTTGTGCGTTTCAAGATAAGCTGCTTATCCTGAAACGCGACCCGTGGGTCGGCCGCAGGGATCGACCCGCGGCCTACGTTTAGTGTAAAAACCCAAACGCAGTTTCGAATAAGCTGGCGAAAAGCGCGAACCAAACGATACGGCGGCGTTTTCCCCAAACAGACCTTTAAGGTCTGCAAGAAAGCCCATTTCACTATGCATTTAATTTGCAATAGCTGAGAGGTTGGCTTTGCTAACACTCACAAAGAGAGTACAATAATATGGTGAGGGCATTGACTTCAAGTCGACCACAAGGCTTTGACCAAATAGGAAAATTTCAACGAACTCCCAAGGACTCCTGAAGTTCCTAAGACTCCAAGGTTGGGAGATATTTCTCACCCTGGCTACGAGAAAGCTTACAGATATTAGTGACTTCATCGCTATCAAAAGCGAGTTCAAAACAAAAGTCACAGTGCAGATAGTACTAATAAAAGAAGGAAGAAGTTGCCACTGTCGCTGCCTACTCCCCAATAGCTGAATATTTCTCCATTATGAGGATTAATGGCCAAGCTAGTAGTGACCGTTCTAAACAAAGACTAATTTAAGCAACTTGCTCCAATGAAGGCGAATTCTCATATGAGGGATTCATCAAAGTATTGTGTTTTTCATCAAGATCAAGGGTGCAGCACAAAGAGTTATTGATAATTCAAAATTTTAGTTGGAGAGCTCATCAAAGTTGAGAAATTAAAGATTAAAATTAGAGATTATGCCTACGAAGGAGATCAAAAAAAAGCTCATCCACATGTAAGTTATTTACATAGTTGAAGTCGGACCCAAGCAGATCTAAAAGTGAATCTCGCCAAGCTTAAACTTAAGAGATATAGGTTGTTGGAAAAGATAAATTAGGCTACAATTTCACTAGAACCAATAACTAAGGCGGTACAATCCCTTTTTCCAAAACCAACACACTCCTAAACAAGAATTCGTAAAATGATGCAATCATGATCACAACGTCAATTGCGAAGTATCAAATCGATAGTATCTTAATTGATAAAATGAGCTAATTGGTTATTATCTACAAAAATATTTTTGAGATGATAAATATGTGAATCTCCCCTGTCACAGATATTGGCTTGCCAGTCAACTTTTCAAAAAAAGAAAGAAAAAATAAGGCATAATTACATTGCTAGTACTTAGATAGAAGAGATAAGCAATAAACAACAAAGAACAATTTCATCATTGAGATGGTCCAATAATTTATAACAGTTTATTTGGTAAACATCTATTGAATACTTTTCAAATAATCATCTTAACTTACCATATCACAGTGAAGTTTTATGGTAGAGGTCAATAGTGACAATAAGGGGCTATTCGTTATAATTAAGAACTTATTATTTGAAAATTGTAACAAGTGCTGAAAAAATTATCAAATCCAAAAATCTGAATTAGACTTTAAAGGAGATAGTATCCATTCTTGCTACTAAAGATCAAAGTCGGATATTTAGCGTGATTGGCAGCCAAAATACTAGGAGTTGATATTAATATCTCTTTTTATAAATTTGAATTTTGATGGGAAAGTCAAACAAAATTACGTTAAAAACAAGTCCAATTGTTGCAACACTTGCTAAACCAATTCTCTATGACATATAAAAATTATAAGAAGTTGAATTCGTCAAAGAGGTTAAATATCTAGGGTAGAAATCAAATGACAAATAAAGGATGTCTTGAATTCATTAACCTAAAGACAACTATTCCAAAAACAACTAATCTGCTTCCAGGAATTAAGGTCCTAGTCGACTCCTAAGTATGCTTCTCAATGATGAAGTTTCTTAATGCATTTTATTATTATCATTAAATTAAGATGCATCCTACAAACTTGAGAAGATCGCATTCATTACATAAGATGGACTATGTTTTACAATATGGTGTCCTTTAGCAAACGAATGTAAAGTTGAATCACCAAAGGATGATAAATTTTATATTTAAAGAGTAGAGAGGGAGAAACATTGAATCTATGCCAGCAACCCATTGGTGAAGAGAAAAACTCCTAAGCAAAACACTATCTATTTGAAGGAGAATTTTACTAATATGAATAAACATAATGATTTTGAACCCTCTCAAACATATTCACTAATGGATCTAAGAAATTGTGAACTTTTAACTCACCACAAAAGGAATTAAAATGAATCTAAAATAAAAATAAAAATAATTTTGAAGTAATTGCCTCCAAGAAATTAAGTTACAGAAGTTTACAAGAAAAATTACAATTTTGAACTTTGTCTTGAGTTATGACAGAATCTTACTAACCTAGAAGGGATAAGATGAGCTAAAGATGAGCTAAAGATGAGGGGAAAAAATCACTTATATGACGCAAATGCTATAATAAATGGTGTAGGATATAGGACCAAAAAAATATAACACGCTCTACTTTTGTGCAAAACCTTAGATCGACATTAAAAAAGCTTATTTACTAATAACAATTCAAATAACAAAAAAAAGTAGAATAACTCAAGTTATAAGACTATAAAAACATTGGCATAAGTATAAGTTAAAAGCTAAGATACGACTCACTACAAGAGAACTAAAGCCCAAAGCAAGACAATCCACGTTCAACGAAGTCAATTTTATTTCTCTAGTGCGGGTTATAATATAAGAACAAAGATTTATGGTGAACTTGTAATATGAATCCTTATATTTTCATTGCAAAAAATTCAAAATTCTAGTAAATATTATCATTGCCTAAAAAATTTTCAAACATCATTTTCAGGCATCAACATGATATTGCTCACAATGCAACTCAACAAAAACCAAGCATTAGTAGACAATCCCAATGAGCCTATTCTTCATAAAAAGGTGCACTAAAAGTCAACTCTTTCCTAAGATTCGCACTGAGTAACAAATAAATCAATTCTAGCATGCAAATCTAAATGTTTAACCCCACAAAGACATTATATACGGTGAAAGATAAGGTCTGTTAAAGGCAAAGACTTACCCAAATAAACAATTAAAAAGGCAAAAACCTAAAACTTGAAAAGATATTCAAAAAGAATTGAAAAGTATATGCATCTATTCAGCCTAAGGGCCTGATTGTTTATTGAAACTTACCAACTAGGCAATTTGAGATTCTAATCAGTCTATAAGCCTACATGCTCATTGAAGCTTACTTTGCCTGCTCAATAGTTTAAGATTTTGGTTAGCCTACGAGTCTACTCGCACATTGAAGCTTAATAATCTGATTAGCAAGCTGAGATTTTATTGGCCTACGAACCTACTGACTCATTGAAGCTCAATAGCCTACTCGATCATGATCTTAGATTTTGTCTAGCCTAACATTCTATTGATTCATTCATTTACTTGATGTATGTAGATGCTCAAAAGTGAAATTCAAATCAATAGCAAAAAACACAGACAACAAGAAATAAATTAAAATGACTTTCATTAAAGCGTTATTTTTACAATATGGAAAACAAAAAAGAAAAAATTACAAGTACTGAGTCAAACTTTCTTCATCGAAGCTCAATTCTTCCTTTGTCAAAATACAGAATGTTTCAGTAATCTCATAACAAAGGGAAGAAAGAACTCATTTCTAAACTAATTTCCTCGGGACAAAACTTGATACCCTCTTTGATTCGGAAAAAAAAATTTGTAGCTCTATATACTCAATAGACTGAGCCAATGTGTCAAAAAAACAATTCTTGCCTTGAAAGTTTTTCATTTGGCAACTTTGAACTTTTCCAATTTCCCCTTCAATAAATTTTCAAGGGCAACAATTTTATTCATGAGACTTCACTTCTTATTGATTCTCTTTTAAGCCAATGTTGTTGTTATCATCAAAGCTATACCATTCTCAAATAATCCATCCTTCAATCTCTTTATACTCTTCAAAGTCAACTCTTTGTGATCTTCTCAGTGTTTAAGGGTCTGTTTGGCGCAGTTGCAGCTTCTCAGCTTTTTAGCTGCAGCTGCGCAGCCCTAGAAAACAGCTGTGGGGAAGCAGCTGCGGGGAAGCTGGTTGTTTGTTTGGTGCAACTGCGTGAAACCAGCTGTCGGACAGTTGTTTATGAAAAAAAGACCATACTACCCATGTTTGGTAAAACTGTTTAAAAGAATGATATAACAACCATTATTTTGGAACTTTAGTAAGACCCCAAAGTGCTAACAACATCTGTTTATGAATAAGAACACATATGCTAATGAAATGACCCATGTTTAAGAGGGAAATTCAAAATATCATATCCGAACATGTCCCAACCAATGGCAAATGAAAGCAGTGATTACCATCAAAGGCATGGCACAATCCAAAGGGAAATTCAAGGAAAACATAATGATAAATATATTGGGTAAATAAATCATGTAAATATTAGAATTTAGGTCTTACATAAGTCAAAACTGATTAACCCAACATGACAACTCTGTAAGACATTCATGTACATGGGGGCATGAAACATAATGCCCACCATGAATGGCCCGTGTTTAAGAGGACGGACCATGCATGTTGGCCTAAAAAAAGGGGCTAAAATTATAAAATTTATCTTTGCAGATAAATTCACATTTCATTGATCTATACAGACCTGCACTAAATAACTGGGATATTTAATGATAAATCCAACAACACTAAAAAACAAGAATATTTAGCATAAAAATTAAATTACATTTCATCAGACAGTCATCGAAGTTCAATGCTCAACCATCATTGAACTACTGGAATCAACAGATTTGGAGCATTACTGCAGCAACCAATTCATTGATTCCCCCAAGCATCCGATGAATCCAAGGAAGCTTCAGACACGAAATCAAAAACCCAAATAAGAGGAATTAGAACAAAAATCGAAACAGAAACCGTAGAAAAACACCAGCAAAAATTGAAAGATCTGANTCAACAGATTTGGAGCATTACTGCAGCAACCAATTCATTGATTCCCCCAATCATCCGATGAATCCAAGGAAGCTATAGACACGAAATCAAAAACCCAAATAAGAGGAATTAGAACAAAAATCGAAACAGAAACCATAGAGAAACACCAGCAAAAATTAAAAGATCTGATTCCGATCTCAAATTAAAAGGAAAAAAAAGGAGGGAAACAGAGGAGAAGAAGCTCAACCTGAGAGATTGGAAGCTGATCTTACAAGATAGAGCATGGAATAAGAAATTGGCGCTATGGAGGAGANAGAAGAAGCTCAACCTGAGAGATTGGAAGCTGATCTTACAAGATAGAGCATGGAATAAGAAATTGGCGCTATAAAGGAGAACCACAACGCCGGCGCGGCCGAGGACAAATAGTTCCATCATTTTTGTTCTTCTTCTTCTTCTTCGTCTTCGTCTTTTCTTCAACTTGGTTAGAGATGCGCAGAAAATCTGAGGAGATCCAGATGGAGAAAGAAATATAGATCGATCGAAGCAGATCGGGGAAGAGGGGAATGAATTCTGGCTTCGCCGAACGAGATGCGGAATCGAGGGCACNCTTCAACTTGGTTAGAGATGCGCAGAAAATCTGAGGAGATCCAGATGGAGAAAGAAATATAGATCGATCGAAACAGATCGGGGAAGAGGGGAATGAATTCTGGCTTCGCCGAACGAGATGCGGAATCGAGGGCATCGGGATAAAACGCCGAAGGAGAAAAGGCGGGGCCGCAGGAGGGAAGCGAGGCCGCGGGGTCGATCCCGCGGCCCGCTTTTCGTTCAGATTCGCGGTTGCAGTAGATGAAACGCCGCGCCAAACAATCTTCTTCGGCGGCCTCCCGCCGCACCGCGAGGATAAAGCTGCGCCAAACGGACCCTAAATCGTATTATAATTTTCCAATGCAAATTTCATGAATTGAACCTTCAAAGACTATTTTTTTGATACTTCAAAATGCTATTTAAAATGACTTGTTAGCATTTAATAGTTTTGTCAGTCGAAAGCAATCACTTTTCATCATTATAAGGTAAAAGGATAAGAAAATTTATCAATAATCGTGATCGAGAAGATGAGAAGACCAAGGTCAAATGTACTGGAAGATATGCCATCTTTCGGCAACCCAAAGTTAATAGTACAATCAATAAGGGTCGCATTGAAATCTTCAAACCATAGGTAAACTTTCTTTTTGTAAACGACTTGGAAAAACTCGGGGTTTCTTCTGTGGCCACTTAGCAAAAGTCTTCCTTTGTCGGTTTGGATGAAGAGACCTTTTTTCTCTTCTCTTTGCCTTTTTTTCTCAGCAACTCTTCATTTTTTAAAAACTTTGGGATAAGTTATACTCAGCTCNGGCCACTTAGCAAAAGTCTTCCTTTGTCGGTTTGGATGAAGAGACCTTTTTTCTCTTCTCTTTGCCTTTTTTCTCAGCAACTCTTCATTTTTTAAAAACTTTGGGATAAGTTATACTCAGCTTGGTGACTTCGATCAC
>JXCR01074885.1:0-11678 GCA_002079205.1 Phalaenopsis hybrid cultivar | reverse complement strand
TGTAGATATAATTTCTATTTTTGTGCTAGATTTTGCTACCACATTTTAATTATTTATTTATTTGAGTTATGATGTTAAAAAGTTGCAATAACTTATGCTGACTTTTGGTCAACCATAGAACTTACATAAACTGTATATTTACAAGTTTTAAGGGTCATATTTTCCTTTAGTTTTGTAAAATTTCCTTAAACAGGTTTCCCTTTAAATTTTGTGAAATTTGATACATTTGCCTCAAGATTTGAGTTTTTAAGATTTTATATGAATCAACTTATCACACTAGCAACATAGGTAGTATTAGGCTTGGTATGTGATGAACAAATTTGTCTTTCCATGAGTCTTTGGTAAACTTTTTCAATTGTTATTTCTTCCGGAGCATCTCTACATTTATTATAAAATTTCATGGGGTTCTTGATAGCCTTGTATCTAATGGATCTCTCTTCCAATAGATATTTTATGTATTTTTGTTATAATATAAGAATTTTATATCGTGAGTGTACAAATTTAAAATGAGTGAAGTAGTTTCTCTATTCCTTCAAGGTGTTCAACTATCATGAACTAATAATGCGAAGACTCTCCTTAAAGTTTTATTTCACAAATGATATATGGTCTTCTTGGCTGTTTGTATCCATTATTGAGCATTACCTTGGCGAATTTTTTGAACTATGCCCTGGAAGTTTACTTGAATCTATATAATGCCGTTTTAGTTCATGTATTTTTTTACTCTATATTCGAGTCAAATCTTGATGGGATCTTCATATATACCTCCTATTGATCACCACGAAAGAAGGTATGTTTCACATCTCATTATTGTATTTTCTAGTTCTTGTTAGTTGCTTATGTTAAAGGAACTGAAATAATATCTATTTTTTGCTATAGAGTGAATGTTTTTAGTTATATAATCCCATAAATTTGAGTGTAATGAACCCTTTAAATAGAATACAACTGAAATTTTAAATATCAACGAGTATTTTGGTTTAATGATTAGAATTTTATCCAAAAATCCATGGTTAAGCTTGCTAGTATAGGAGCATTCTAAGGATGAGCGACTTCCTGTACTCTCAGGATGAGTGACTTCCTATACTCTCATAATGAGTACCTCCTGGGAAGTTATATTGATGTGACAATCTTGAGATCATTAGGCCAAATTAGATAATATTTCGATGGGTGGGAATTCAGACTGTTACAAATAGTTTCATTCATTTTATTAGCCTGAAGATGAGAATTAAGTGGCATATAGAACAAGATGTTATGTTATGGGAACTGTCTCTTATACACTAGATGGATAAGGTTTTATATGACAAAAACCACCTTGAGAAGCTTATCTGTCGAGTGGATAATTTTGGGTTAAGGAAATTGAGGAGGATGGTATTTTTTAAGTGGTTGAGATTATGAAACCTCTTAAAAGCAAAATGAACCTAAACTCTTAAACATTGAGGCGTTGTTTGGTGTAATGGTTGGAATTTCATTAAAATCTTCAAAATTAGGCATTCTCCCATGGGATCGCTTTTAGTGTGGGCGACCTCCCAGAAAATTATATCAACGGGACAAAGCTTTGAGGCAACTAAGACAATGTGAATAATTTCTCGATGGGTGAGTTTAAGCTGTTATAAATAGCATCATAGTGTTACACTAGCTTGAATATGGAAATGAAGTTCCATGCAGAACAAAGTATTATGTCATAGGAACCACCTCTTGAATTCTAAATTGTATAAAGTGTTACATGGCCGTAGGCACCTCTTGAATCTATAAGGAGCTATCTTTAAAATTCTATTTGCATGGTGGATGATTCTGGATTATGAATAATGACAAAAATTGTTGGTTACTTACGTAGGGAAGATTTTGAAATTGTTCAAGTAGAATATCGTTGAACTTTTAAACATCAAGATGGATTTTGGTACAACTGTTGTAATCTAATTAGAAATTTCGTTGTTAAGCATGCTCGCACGGGAATAGTCTCGAAGCGAATGCTATCCTTGATAATTAAATCGATGAGACAATTGTGAGGCCATTACGTCAAAGAGACAATATATAGATGGGTGAAAGTTTGTGCTATTACAACCATTAGTTTGACTTTATACTTTTCTAGTGAGCCATTGTCTTTATATTTTACTATAAAGATCCATTTACATTTCACTTTTTTTTTTCCTTTAGTAATCTCACTAATTCTCATATTTTTTTCTGTTAAAGGACTTCTAATTCTTTTTTCATAGCATTATTTTTAGTACGTTATTTAAATTCTTAGAGGTGATTTACGGTTATAGTTAGTATTATTGCTTTACGGATATAGTTTGATGAGAGCTAATTTAAGAGATGCTTAGTATAAGCTCTTGCACCTTTGTTTGTAGGCTAAAGTGTACTCCCAGTGGATATAGCGATAACAATTGATTTATTTGATTAGACTTGCATAGATTGAGATACATTTCTTTTCTGAGTGAACTTGTACGACCAAGTAGAAATTATGTTTTTGTTGTAAACTTTATTTTTGTAGAAGTGGATGGTTACGTAATATAATATGTTGAATAAGGGGAAATAATGAGCAATTTAGGAGGAAGTATTCATTTGTCATTGGTATTTTATCTCTGGGATAAGTAGCAACAAACTATCTTTTTGAAAGTGATATCAGCAGTCTCATACACCTTTCTCACGGGAGTGAGTATTTGTACTATTTGTGTGTGGGGGAGTTGCCAATAAATACATTTAATTAGCCTTGGATCAAAATTTTCTCTATTTCGGGGATGTGTATGAACTAAGACATCTCTTAAATAATTTTGGGAATAAGATTGTTTGATGAGCTTGAATGACGAATAAATTTGAATTTGGCTTGACCCTTGAATCCAAGGTTCTTGTAAGTATTCATTCTATGATGTCTACAGCAATTGGAACTACTTTCCGCAATATTACTTTGGAATATTTTTCTGAAAAAGGAGAGCCTTTATGATATTAAGTAGTTGATCATTCTTTTGTTGTCATCTTATTTTGTTGGTCTGTACATACAAAAGGATTAATATATCATTTTTTGGGCACCGAATTAACTTTTTATTATGTTAAAAAGGTGAAAATATGGCACTTTATTTTGTACTTTTAGTGAAAAGATACATGGGTGTAATCATTCGCAAAGGACATAAACCACCACCGAAATGATCTTAGGTGAAGAGAATAGTTTTTGTTATCGAAAATACTAAATCTAAAGCTTGTATTTTAGGTAGCTACATGTTAAGAAGCTTATATATTAGGTAACCAAATTAGAAGTGATTTAATTTCAAATCTTTTCTATATTAGGTATATTCTTAATTTGTTAAGATAGGAGTGTTTATAAATATGTAACTTGTGATTTCAATTAATGATAAGAAAGAAGGAAGTTTTTTCTGTTACATGGTATCAAAGCTTCGTCAAAGCGTATGTCTTAGTCTTCGTTTGCATCTTACGACACCTTCGTTTCCTTCCGGTTTCATCGATACCTTTGATTGCTTCCTTCGAAGTGATTGTTAGCACTTTGCGACTTCATGGTCAACGTCTTCCACTACTTCCTCGACAACATTGTCTGCTTTCCCTACGGCTTGGCTGCCTGCTAAGAAGGAATCTTTAATGTCCTGCATGTCTTCATCTGCTTTGAATAGTGTTATCCTGTTTTGTTGGCTATAATGATTCAGTTTCGTCAAACAATGCCATTGACTTCACTTTCAATTTCCTTTGCATCTGCTTCGTACACCCTATCTGTGTTGTCGAATTAATGCATCGATGAAGCTGGCGCGTTCTGTTGATATGCGTTATTGGTTGTTGTGTTCTGCTTAATCTGCATCTGTCGTTCGCTGTATCAATTTGCTTTCCTTTTATTTGGAGATCGTTGAACAATGGGTCGGGGAGTTATTTGTCTCTGAGGGCTCTGTCAGTTCATCCTTCAGTATTTAATGACATCAATTATATTTGGCGAACACAAACATCCTGCGACAAGTTTGGTTTGATTAGTGGCTTTGATTACGAATGAAAAACTAAATTGCATCAATTATTTTTATTTGAATAAAACCGCGAGACTCTATTTAAAGTGTATTTCTCAATAGAGTCATTTCATTGATAATCCTCTAGCTGTGAGTGAGTTGAATTATTCCGAGTGGATGAGAGTGAATCCTCAGTTTTTGATACAAATATGGAATTCTATCGAACCTGTTCATTCCAGTCATATTGTTCTTTGTGACTGTGCTAATGATGCGATAAATGAATTATTATTTATATTTTATGGGAGAGAAAATATTTTTCGAATATTTGATGCAAGGAATTCTATAGTGTTGAATAATACGATCAATCACTTAACACATATCACATGTACTTTAAACTTGTGTATGAAGAATTGAATGCACTATTGCCTTTCATTACCGATGTCCAGATTCAGCTGGCTCAAAGAGAACAAATGACTATCACGAATTTTCTAGCTAGTCTCAGATCTCATTAGGAAGGTTTTAAATCATAGATTTTATTTGACCCTAGATGTACTATTCTGAGGGAAGCCTATACAAGAGTATTGTGTACTATCTCAAGTTCTCAGGCTTCATCTATACTACAACCTAGTGTTATTGCTAATCAGAAAAATATAGACATCAGTAAACCTAAGTCTCGGGACAATTACAAAAGTGGAACTCTGAATTATGGAAATTAAGGGTCGAAGGCAGCGTGTTATTACTACCATTAACCTCATCATATAAAGAGAAATGGTAAGAAGTTGCTCAAAAAGAATCAAAAGGGTTCTAAATCACAGTTAGCTCACACTTTCACTATTATCGAGACCTCTTTGAGTCAGACTCTCGATCTCTGTAAATGAATATGCCAAGTTCATCAAATTTTAGGAAGTATCCAAGAAATCTCCATTTATCATTGCCCATGCTGAGTAAGGTAACGATGATACTCAGTCTTTCATCTTTCGCACAATGGGTTATTGATTCGTGTGCTACATATCACATAACATGTAATCCAAAACTCTTTTTTACCTTTTAAAAACACTTCTCTTCTGTCAATTTTGCAGATAGATCTACCTCTAATATTCTCGGTTATGACACAATCAATATTACACATACATTGTCTCTAACTTTTGTTCTCTGTTTATCTCATTTTGATTTTAATCTTGTTTATGTTAGCAAAATTACACGTGTTCTTAATTGTTATATCTTATTCTTTTGTGCTCGTTGTCTATTCTAGAATGTCATGATGAAAAAAATTATTGGCGAAGGATGAGAATCGAGGGGTGCTATACATTCTGATTAATGGGGTACCTCGATCTGTAGCTTTTTCTAGCACCTTATCCTCTTTTGAGATCTATTATTGATTAGGACATACATCCTTATCAAAGTTGAAAAAGTTGTATCCTTAGTTTCAACTTTTATCATCTTTAGATTGTGAATCAGGTCAATTTGTTAAGTACCATCATTTTAATTGTGGTACCAGAGTTAATAAAAAAACCCATAGTTTTGAGTTGGTTCATTCTATTGTGTGAGGACCTTATTCTATATTATTTAATGAATTTCAATATTTTGTCACCTTTGTGGATAATACCAAATAATATTTTTCTGTGTCTTTTCAAAACTATATTATACAAAATGGGATGTTTCACCAATCCTTCTGTGTCAATACTCCATCTCAAAATGGAGTAGCTGAAAGAAACAACGAGCATCTTCTTGAGAATATTAGAGTTCTTTTGTTTCAAAGAAATGTACCTAAACAGTTCTAAGTTGATGCAGTTTCTACTGCATTTTTTTATCAGTCGTATGCCTTCTAATATTTTACAAAATTAGACACCCTGCCAAGTTTTATGCCTAGCCAACTATCTCTTTTTTATTAAACCACACATATTTAGGTGTACTTATTTTGTCCAAACTGGACCATAAGTCATTAAGGTCTTCCTAGGATATTCTCGCTTGCAAAAAAAAGCATCGATGTTTTTCCCTTCCGCTAAACAAGTGCAAGATTTCTGTTGATGCCACCTTTCATAAAAAAAATTCCATTTTTTGGTGACTCATTAGTGTGTGTCTATATCTTCATCAGATTTTGATTAGTTAATGTATCACATCATAAGTTCAGATCCTACTCTAGCTCTATCTCCATTGCCTCAATCCAAACCACTTATCACTAATGTTTTCTTGAGAAGATCTCGCTCCCCTGATCCTAGTTTGACATTAGTATCATCTTTCTAGGTGGATCCTTCTTCTAGTGATCTTGATTTACCTATTGCTTTTTGAAGAGGTAAGCATCAATGCGCTTATCCCATTACTTGTTGTTTAACGCATCTTATTCCATTCTAGGTGGAGGGCAGAGATGCGTGATGAGATGAATGCCTTGATTTTTAAATGGAACGTGGGAATTAGTTGATTTACCTTCTGAAAAGAAGATTGTTGGATGTAAGTGGGTATTTGCAGTTAAGTTTCATTCTGATGGATCTGTAGCTCGTTTCAAAGCTGGGTTGGTGGCCAAGTCCTATGCTCAAACTTATGAGATACGTTGAGATTCTAGAATAACGCAAAATGATATTATTTATATGAACATTGGTATAAATAACCGTGGATCCTAGAATAAGAAATACAATAAAAAAGGAAATAACAGGAGAAGAAAAATATAACACCTATATCTTCAATTAATCAATTCATACTAATTACTTAAGATAAAAGGAAATAACTCCAATCCAAGTAAATAAATTTAATCCTCATAACTTATAATAGGAATAAGTTATTTCCTCATTTAACTTCGAACAAGATAGACTTCTTGGATATATTCTATCTGGTAGTTAAGTTAACTTCAGTTCGCCTGCTCCTATTCTTGGCCCCAATGAGTATTTTGCCATTGCACTAGCTTGATGTAAATAATGCTTTTTTGCATGGTGATCTTTTGGAAGAGGTATGCATGGAGCAACCTTATGGTTTTTTGCTCAGAGGGAATCTGGGAAAGTATGTTACCATCAAAAGTCCTCATATGGATTGAAGCAAAGCCCTTGAGTATGGTTTGGAAAATTTAGCCAAGCAATAAAAGGATTTGGGTGCAGAAAAGTAAAAGTGATCACACAGTATTCTATAAGCAATTTACTTCAGTAATCATTATTTTAGTGGTTTATATTAATGACATTATTATTACTGAAAGTGATGTGTAGGGGATTTTATCATTGAAATTATTTCTTCAAATTTAGTTCAACATTAATGATCTGAGTTCCTCAAAGTACTTCTTGGGGCTGAGGTATAAAGGAGCAAGAAATTTATTTTTCTTTCTCAATGGAACTATCTTTTGGATTTGTTAGTAGAAATAGGAAAATTATGGGCAAAAAACCTAGTAGTACTCTGATGGTTCCTAATAAGCAACTTATCAAGGATGGAGAGTTTTTTAATGGTTCTGAATGATATAAGAAGTTAGTTGGGAAATTAAACTACCTCGTAATGACTCGTTATGACATTGCATATTCAGTTAGTATTATAAGTCTATTTATGTTTTTCCCCATAGTTCATCATCAGTTAGCTCTGCAACATATTATGTCTATGTTAGAGTCACGGGCATAAAAATATTGAATGCTTGTCTGATGTAGATTGGGTAACTTCCAAAATTGATTGAAGTTCTATTACTAAATATTGTGTTTCTCTGTGTGGTAATTTGGTCTCATAAAAGAGTAAGAAACAAACTGTAGCGTCGCGATTCAGTGCATAATCTAAGCATGGAGTAATGTCATAAGCTTCGAGTGAATTGATGTGAGTCTTCCAATTCCTGATTGAAATGGGGCTTATGATGACTGCTTAAGCAAAGTTGTGGTATGATAACCAAGCTGCAATTCATATTGTTTCTAACATTGTCTTCCATGAGTGAACAAAGCATATTGAGATAAATTATCATTTTGTTCATTAAGAGATTCAACAAAATTATATTTCTATAGCTCATGTAAATACTGGAGAACACTAGGAGACATCTTCACAAAGGTCCTTGATGGAGCAAGAGTCATTTATATTTATAACAAACTAGGCATAATCATTATCCATGCTCCAGCTTGAGGAGTGTTATGAAAAATACTAAATATAAAACATGTACTTTAGGTAGTTTGTGTATTAGGAAGCTTGTATATTAGGTAACTAAATTAAACGAGATTTAATTTCAGATCTTTTCAATATTAGTTATATTCTTACTCTATAGAGAGAGGAGCGTCTATGAATATGTGACATATGATTTCAATTAGTGATAAGAAAGTATGAACTGTAGGAACTCATTTCCTTTACAGTTTTCAAATGTCAATATGAATGAGCAAAAATTGGTTTTGGTTTCTTATGTCAGTTTTTGAAAAACTGGTATGCTTGTGTTTTGTTAACCCACAAAAAATCACTATAAATTTTTTCGATTTTGATTTATTTGAGTAATAAGCAAAACTTATTTTTGAAATACCTAAGGATTGATGCTGAAACATGAGTGTTGAAATAACATATTTTTCTTATTGGATGATTTAGATTTTAAGGTTTCAGAAGAGGAGTTTTTTTTATCAGCGGATTCTTTGAGGCGATAGAGACCATCTGTTTTTTTGTTATTCCAGTCGTTCTCCTTGTGCTGTTTTCCTAACACACTCAATGCGAAGGATAATATGCAACACTGAAGTTTGAATTTGTAGTTAGTTTTTCAATTGATTATAATTTGTTAAATAATTTAGGAACAAGGAGAACATTTTGAACTGTGAACGGTTTGTTTATAAGAATGTCTTTGGCTAACAATGATTGCAAGGGTCTTCTAGCAATAGTTTTTTTAATTAGTAGATCAAGTGAATTTGTGTGAGGAGTTGGTTGTATGGTTGTAGTTCTGGAATCAATAATCTTAAGTGCTGAGATTGGGCATCTTTGAGACTTTAAATGCATGAGAAGATGAGGTAGTAAATTAGAATGAAAGAGAGTGAATACATGCCATAAGTCTTTTCTAGTGATACAAGCAAGCTTTTTAACTTTTCTGTTTCTTCTTTTTAGAATTTTATGGGTGATTGTTTGGTGCTACCTTTTTCCATACGTGTTATATATGCATGTCTCTATTTTTTTTTACTTATTCTCCTTATGATTAACTTGTATTGGTGGATTGCCATGAAAAGTTTTCACTATCTTTCCTTTGTATGCGAGTTTTTTTTTTCTATATATGTACTATAAAGAACCTTTATTATTCTTTTTTGTTGGATTTGGTTGATCTTTTCTAGTGAGAGGAGTGTTTTGAATCATAGTGTTTAATGTTGATAACCTTTGGGACTAAGTAATCTCTATTACTTTTTTCTTTTCTTATATTTAAATGATAGCAATAACTTTATTTTGTGAAGGTAAATCCTTCTTTGCTAGAATTTGTACTCTTATAGCATTAAATTAAAATTTAATTCTGCAACAAAATCATAGATCCATTTTTTTAATAACCTTTGAAGGTGAGCTATAACTCCGTCTTATTCCATTTATATGCATTAATATTAGTTCTTGCTAAAAGCCTTGCCACAGGTTAGAATTTTCTGTGATGGATTGCTCTTCCTGTTTGATAGATAAGATCTTAGTCTAGATTTTATAGATTTGAACTACAACGCGGTCTTTAGAGTATAGGTAATTTTTCTTTTCCATATTTCTTCGGCCGAATGAAGGAACATACAATTGTCACTTATCTCGGGAACCAAGGAGTTCCATAATTAGGATATCAATTCCATAGAATCTTGTTCTTCTCAAGCTTGGGATTTCCTTGCTCACATTTAGGACTAATTTAAGCCTAAGTTTTATAAACGATGGTGTGAGAACCAAATACATCCACTTAAAAGTAATTATTTATTTTCAATGAATTTGTTGAATTGATGTTTTGCAATTCTCTCATTGGGTTTGAGTTCCCTGTCCCAGTTCTAAATGCACCTAACACTAACGGAATATGCATACTGTCGTGATAAATGGGAATGAAATGTTTTGTTGTAACTGGTTGCAAAAAGAATGAAAAATAGAATTAAGACCAGCAATGAATCTATGATTATTGTAAACCTAGCTAGAAGGGAATTGCAGCAATGAATGCTGTACGATCTTGGCAATGCATTGGTGTAGGTTGCAACTTATAGAATAACAAGGAAAAAAATGTTTAAAGCAGCATAATTACAAGGATTGGAGACAACTGGTTGTGTATTTCATTTCATCTTTTATACTAAATTTATATAGGTCAAGGCGAACCTCTAGTAAAAATATATGAAATAGAAGGAATTAAAATTAACTACAGAATAATAACAATTAATATAGCACATCGATGGGTGAGGTGGCAAACAAGGTACGGAACTTGGTTTGAAGTATGAAAGAGAGCTGGCGGCTTGTTAGGGTGGACTGCTGGAAGCAGTGTTGCTGGACGAACAGCTAGGAGGCTTCCATAGGTGTGAGCCAGGACACAAATCATGAATTATAGTTGAAGAAGTCATGGGTTTGCTTAGGCGTTTCCACAAATTTATATTATAAGACGTGGAATGCTTTTATAATGGATTTAGTAGTATGTATAAGTCAACGCACATTAATTTAGTATACATAAATAGTATGCCTTTCATTGACTGTAGGAATGTAATCTTTAACCTTATAATAATTATGTTGAAATTACTTGGAATCATAATTGACTTGTTTCCATATGATTTGCATCTTTTTGTTATTATGTAACAACATTTTTTTAAGCTCTAATACAATATTTGTATGAGACGCCTTGAGGTTTTCTTTTTAAGCTCTAATTCAAATTGACTTGTTTCCATTTTTTGACTTGTGTTAAGAAAGGAAGAGATAGACCTAGGAAGACTTGGGCTTATTGTATTAAAAATGATCTTAATTTATTAGAACTAAATGAAAGTATGACACTAAATAGGACGCGATGGAGAAAAAGGATTCATGTAGCCGACCCTACGTAGTGGGAGTAAGGCTTTGTTGTTGTTGTTGTTTTAATATGAATTGCAGAAAACCATGTAACAAATTAGTATATTAGTTAAAGCAAATATCTGTTTCCACTCATGGAAATCCGAAATATATTAAGAAATAATATTGGTGATAATTTGTTTTGAGCTTTCTGGTTCTGGAGGTTGGATTGAAAATCCCATAAAAAACTAATCTTTTGTTGACATATCCTTTGAAAAGGTCTTGTGAAATCTGTTTGAAAGTTTTCATTAGGGTTCACAGTGCACTTTGGCCTTTTATTTGAAATTAATGTCTTAGATTAATTATCAACAGAGCAACACAATGACCTGAATTTCATGCAATTGGTATAATCAAAATTGCAACAAAACTAATTATACATAATCTCTATAACATATCAATAATGAAAATTTGTTGGAGGATTTGAAGAAAGAAAAAAAAAGGAATTAGGGAAAGGATTCGCCATAATAGGTGGCCTCGTGTTTGCATTAGGAATTTAAGTCCTTCAAACTCCTCACGCTATCAAGAAATTGATTCCGTGAAAAAAGGGTTCAAGCATCCTGCATTGATTCCCTGAAAAAAGGGCACAAGGCAAACCACTTACTATCACTTACAGAAGCCATCACGACTTCCATTACTGTTTTGCAAACAGAGCCACAAATATAGAAACAATGGATTAGCTGTTGAAATTGAGTCATCATAGATTAGAAGGGAAATACACTAGTTCCATATCCTGCTACTTTACTATATATTGCTGATTGCAAGTAATTAGGCAACCACAATCTTGAGAGGCGCGCC